>VSMD01029393.1:0-29470 GCA_008750895.1 Mirza zaza
CAGGGGAGGAGGGGGGATCTGAAATTCCAAAGCCTAAGACTGGGGCTGCTTGGGAGTAGTTGAAAAATCTGGGCTAAATGCCCTTTAAGGTTCTCTGAATCCTGCCAGTCTGTGTAAAATTCTCTTGTTGATTATTGATCGCTGGAAGAGAATTTTCAGTATGATGTGAAGTGGAAATTTCATGCTCGTTGTAAGGATATTCCACCCCCATCCCATACACACACATGGCTAGGGATGGTAACCTTTAGACAGATCCAATTTTTTTTTACCTTGGTAAAGACTACAGAATTGCAACAGCAGCCTCGGGCCACAGGCAAGGCCCCTCCCCTGCCTTTTGGCCTCACTACCCAGAGATCTAGATAAAAGCAGATGCCAGGCTGACCTGGGGGCCTCCATGTGGCCCTCCTATCCTCCACTGGGGACCCTGGCACCTCTTGGGCTCCTTCTAGGCATCCCATAAACACCCTTCTCACCTCTGAGCCCCGTCTTCCTCTCCTTCAATGCCAATTTCCTTCCAAGAAGGACCCACTGTCCTGCCCTCTCCCCTGACGGCTGCCACCTGCTTCCTGGTGCAGCCCAGGGAGCCCATTGCCTGGCCTGGCTGACCTCTCTCTCGGCTGCTGCCCGACGCTGCCACCACCCTTTGCTTTGGGAAAGTCTCTTTGCTCTGGGACCCTTCCTGTTGATTGGCCTATTTTCCTTCCTATTCATTTCTTCACTTATTAGGATGCAGCACAACTATTATTCATCATTTTCCCAGAATGTCTTATTTAATATCAATATGGTCTTTGCACTGTCCCTCCAGGGGGGCAAGGCCAGGCCTTTATCACACACGCCTGGCACCCAGCATGTCTTTGGTGACTACGTGCTGAATACATGCACTTGTCCTCCCCTTCTTCGGCCCTCCCACCCGGGCTAACCGCCCAGGCTTTGAGCCCCGAGAACAGGCAGCAGACACTGACAGCAGCTGCTCTGGGCCAATGACTGGGCCATGGGCTGGTCTGCCATGTGGCCCTAACTCTGGGGCTCATTCCTCTTCTGCCCTCTTTGTCCCCTCCCAGGCCTTTGTAGCACTCCTCAGGTCTGTGGTCACCATCTGAGCTGAGAATGCCCTAGTTTTCTCCCCTTTCCCCTGGAGAGGGGCTGAACACAAAAGTGAAGTGTGCAATGGGTCAGGAGACTGGACACACAGAGAGAAGGAGAAATATGAAAACAGAAAAACGTGGAAAAAATGGAACAGAGCATCATCTGAGATCTGTGGGACAATATCAAATGGTCCAATACCGGTCCATACACATGTCACTGGGGGCTTGTTGGCCTGGCACAACAAAATGGGGTTTCCCATCCTCTTACACTGCAACTATTTCACTTGTATTTTCTTCTTTCATTGTAAGAACAGTGACAAGGATGTGGGGGTGGGGGAGAGAAAGGAATTGCAGGTAGTGGGCTTACGGGTTAAGAGCAGGGCGTTAGGGCCGGGCGCGGTGGCTCACGCCTGTAATCCTAGCACTCTGGGAGGCCGAGGCGGGCGGATTACTTGAGGTCAGGAGTTCGAAACCAGCCTGAGCAAGAGCGAGACCCCGTCTCTATTATAAATAGAAAGAAATTAATTGGCCAACTAATATACATAGAAAAAATTAGCCGGGCACGGTGGCGCATGCCTGTAGTCCCAGCTACTCGGGAGGCTGAGGGAGCATGATTGCTTGAGCCTAGGAGTTTGAGGCTAGAGTGAGTGCCATGGCGTCAGCCTAGCTCACAGCAACCTCAAACTCCTAGGCTCAAGCGATCCTACTGCCTCAGCCTCCCGAGCAGCTGGGACTACAGGCATGCGCCACCATGCCCGGCTCATTCTTTCTATATATATTAGTTGGCCAATTAATTTCTTTCTATTTATAGTAGAGACAGGGTCTCTCTCTTGCTCAGGCTGGTTTCGAACTCCTGACCTCGAGCAATCCGCCCACCTCGGCCTCCCGGAGTGCTAGGATTACAGGCATGAGCCACATCGCCTGGCCAAATATATTCTCTTTGAAAAAAAAAATTCTTGAATACTTAGTTTCCCATGTGGCTACCCAGTCTTTGTTGACATCTTTTTAAAGAGCTACACAACACTCCCCTGTGTTTGTGTGTTGGGTTTTGTTTGTTTTTTGTTTCCCTCCCTGTATTATTAATATTTACCCAAGCTCCTAGAGTGGCAGGACATGCAGGTTCTCGCCAATCATTCACTCTTTCAGACTGCACCTGGCCCTTTAAGGGGGCGACTCAGAGAGGATGTGCCTCCAGGCTCTGCTGCTAACTTGCCAGGGGCTTTGGGCAAGTTACTGGCCTGTCCCCACCATAGGCTCCCGGCCCCCTTTTAATAAACAATGTTAGGCTCTGCCCCCACCTCTCAGGGGCACTGTTCAAACACACGTGTCCACCAGCATTGCTACCCACGGACTAGGAACAAAGACATTCAAGTTTTAAGTCCACTCAGAGACACAGGTCTTCAAAGCTTCCTGGGAAACGTCAGTGATAGTTGTGTTCTCTGCCAGGGCCCAGAGAAGGCACTTAGAAAATACCTGGGCAGGAGAAGCAGTCGGGGTGGTGGGACACACTGACGAGCAGGCAGGGGCCAGTGCTCCCACCGCACTTCGCTTCTAACACTTCTGCAGCTGTCGATCTTAAACCTTGGGGTCTTCTCTGATTTAATTGGCACCAAAGTGGAAACATTTCATCTGGTCTAATGGGCTCACTTCACAGATGGGAAAACTGAGGCCCTGAGAGGTGAAGAGGTGTGCCTATGAGCCCCTTGATGGCTCCTGAGTTGTTTCCAAAGCATCCCTGAAAGAGTACCCCCAAGATCTGAAAAGAGAAAGTAGTAGTTCCTCAAGGGAGACTGAGTTGAACGTGGTGCTACATTCTGAAAAATCTGAGAAATTGTCTGGCTTCTCAAACTCTTTAAAAGAGGGTGTTCATGCGAGGCCTGGACCCCACTCCAGGTGGTTGGGAGGCACAGATGACACGTGAAGGGGAGGGGGGCTGTACAAATAGTAACAGGTAGGACCAGTGAAGCCCGACAACTCCCTGATCCACCTTCCCTCGCTCCAGGGACAAGCTCTGGGTCTGAGGAAAGAAATGGCACTGCCACTGAGCTGAGTCACTGGCGACTACTTGCAAGAGGAAACAAAGTCTTCCTGCTGCCAGTCAGGACGGCTAACCCTGGGCCCGAGTTCTGCTAATCTGGCAGTGCGAGGGGAGGACACCACTCCCGTATCTGCGCTGCATCTCAAATGCACCAGAAGCAGCGGCGAGACAGGATTGCCATTGATTTTCACTTGTGTGGGCTGACCCGTCAAGTGCCTGTCAGCCTCTGCTTCAGACTCGCATCCTAAGCAAGTGCAAATAAATTGCACGAGCATCCACAGTGCTTTGTCAAGGCTGGGCCAGGCATGGGCCCCAGCTCCGCTGATGGACTCCGGGCCAGGCCGAGCCAGGCTGGGTGAGCCCGGCTAACGCCCACCACTGTTCCTCCACCAACTGGCAACATTCCGGGAGGCCCAGGAATCAGGAGGCCTGGCAGTTGCTGCCACGACAGCAGCTGGTTGGTTGGCCATGCCTGGGAGGGGGCTTTGAGGAATGAGGCCCAAGTCCCACTCTCTTCAGTAGGGCTTGGCAGTGATACCCTCATTTTTTAAGGTTTCCATTCAACTCTTGATTTGGGGGGATTTAACAGAGTGGATGTGCAACCTTGAGGTACTGGCTCTGCCACTCACCAAATGTCCTCGGGCCAGCTGTGAGGAGAAAGCACCACTCCTGAGGGATCTAGGGCCCTATAAAGGCCAGAGATCAGAGTGAATGTCTAGCCCCGCTCTACTTCCCAGCTGTGGCCTGAGCAGGCACCTTCAGCCCTTAGTGCCTCACTTTACCCATCTGTACTATGGGGCTGAAAACAATACCTACCTCCTAGGTGGAGCTGTCAAAGCTGGCTGAGAGCTCAGAAAGGACCACAGGCCTCACCCCCTCCAGCCCTTCATTCCATGGCAGGGACTGGAGGCTCAGAGAAGGTAGCGATGTTCTCAGGGTCCCACAGCCAGGCAGAGACAGCCTGGGAGGGGTTACACTGACAGCCAAGCGCGAAAGGTCAATGAAAAGGGCACAGTGACCATTCTGCCCTCTTGGCCTCCAGCTGGCAGCTGTCCCTGAAGAATGAGACACAGTGGGAGTGGGTGACAGGCACATCATGCATGGATCACTGCTTGAAAGGGTCAAAAACTTTATTTGCAGGCCTTTTTTGTGTTTGAATATACGGGTTTCCTGCCGTCCAGGGAGAAAGGGAAGTGGTGTCTTGCTATGGGAGGTTTGGGGCTTGCCTTGGGCTCTGTCCCCATCCCCGCCCCTCCCCACCAGCACGGCTGGGGGAAGGTGCCTGCTCGCTGGCGCCAGGGGCTGCTCCGCTGTGGGATAAGGCACTGTGTGTTCTCCAGAAGGCGCTCGTGGCTGGCTGGTGGACAACAAGGCGGCCTTCTCAGGGGCTGCAAAGCTGAGGCTGCTGAGGGGTTGAGTTGAACTTGGGGCCCGGCAGGGGGCCAGCTAGTGAGGAGGCCCCAGGCTGTGGGTAGGCAGCGCCGCGCCTCCCTGCTAGGGCTGGTGCAGCGGCCTCAGGACGGGATCATGCCTTTGCTCTTCTTGCGGTCGGCCATGGTTCTCCGGTTGTGGTTGGCCCTCGTTGCCTTGCTGGCTTCCTTCTTCCTGCGTTCTTGCGTCGTCTCGCGGCTTTGCCCGTGGCCCCGGGGGCCGCCAGCCACTGCTGTTGAGCTGTCATGCCGGTACCTAAGGGAGCAACAACCCATCCCCAGGAGATTCTGTCACCAGAAGAGGCTCTGATGGGAAGAACCCACAGCCTGCCTCGGTGGTTACTGGGAGAGGACACACAACTTGGGCCAGGTCACCTAAGTCCCAACTTCAGATGGGAGGAGAAATGGAGCCGGGTGGAGGCAGGGCTCTGGCCAGCCCTGAGCCTGGTGTTTTCTTTCTCTGAACCTTGGTTCCCGGTAGGCCCATCGCTATGTTGTGGGGCAGGAGCAGCTGGTGGGCTGACTGCAGCCCACAGGAGGGGAACAGGGCTTGGGTGGGTGCCTTCCCTTGGTATCCAGGGCCACATGCTACAGACGAGACATTACTCCTGTCTTACACCCCAGGGCCTGGCTCAGTGGTCTCCAAAGACCAAGTGCACTCACAAACATGACCTAGGACCTTTTCAGACCGTCTCAACTGCTGGGATACATCCAAAGCTCTGTGCTTGCGGGTTGGGATGAATGGAAAGTCAGAGTTGTGCTGCTCCCTGCTCAACAACCTTCTGTGGCTCCCTATTGCCTTCAGAATGAACTCTAAATGCCTTCCCTTGTACTGAGGCCTTGGGCACCAGTAGGTAGTGTATCCCGAATGAGTACAAGGCTAGGAAGGGGGAATGGCTTTCTATCCCTGGCAGATCCTGGGCCCCTCTAGACTGTTTCCTCACTGGGAAGATGAAGGGCTGGATTAGAGGACTCTCTGGCTACCCACTCCCAGCTCCTCTCCGAAGACCTCTCTCCTTGACCACACCTGCATTTTCTTGCCTTTCTGTCCTCGCATCACAAACTCCTCTGCGCCTTTTCCACCCAGCTCAAGTGCCCCTGTCCCTACCATGTCTCTCTCAGCCATGAAGGACGGGTGTCTGTCTGCCTGAGATCTCTCATATTTTACACTCTGCCTGACACCAGCTAGCCCTGGACATGCTGGGCTCCTATGCTGGGCGATGAACCCCTTGCCATGTTCATCAAGTAACGGTTATGAGTGTGGACACAGAGCTGAGCCATCTGGGCTCAATCTTTGCTCCACCACCTACTAGCTGTGTGACCTTTGGCAGATTACTTAACATCTCTGGGCTTGTATTTTTTCATCTGTAAAATGAGGTTTTCATGATAGCTAAAGTAACACACATGAAGGACTTAGGGTTTCTGTATGGGCTCCCCAAGGGGTTGGCTGGACCTTCCCCACATGGGTCCCCTCCTGCCAGAAACAGCCTTTGAATGCTCACCCTTTCCTGGCGAGAAAGGCCATGCGTCTGGCTTCTGCCTTTTCCCTCAGCACTGCAGGGTCCTGCACGAAATGGTCGGGCTGTGGAGGGAAGAGGAGATAAATCTGGAATTGCTGGGTAAGGCCCTGCCCAAAAGAATCTCATTCACGCCTCCAGCAGTGGACACTGAGGCACAGCACAGTGACACTGGAACCGAGTGGGCTTGCTGTGGTCTGAGGTTTCCACGAGGAGCCTCCTGCTCACCTCTTCCCCGAGGAGGAGGAGGAGGAGGTGGCTGGAGGGCCTGGGGCTGCTAGGGTGGATGGACTATAGCTGGAGAGTGACAGTGACTTGGAAGTGGGGGGAGGGGCAGGGTGGCCACTGCGAGAGGCCGCGCAGGGCCCTGAAAGCCAAGAGAGGCTTGGAGGCCAACTTGTCCTGGGAGCTGGAGGCCTCGGCCTCGCTCTGCTGTCACTGGCCCCACGCTGTGGGAGCGTCTGCTCTCGAGGACAGACTTCTGTGCCAAGAGTGCAAGAAGGCTGGACAGTGCAGGAGGACACTGCAACCTAAGGACCACAGGCAGCCTTTGGTGGTCAGCGGTTTTGTAAAAAAAAAAAAAACCAAATCCAAACAAAAGAAGCGGAATTAGTAACATGTGCAAACTGGTAGATTTTACATAAACGCCTTGGCTGACCCTTTGCCTAGGAAATCTGCAGTGACTTCAGGCCCGAGCTTGCACTGGGGAGCCCCTCGGGCATGGTGCGCACCTCCCGCCACCAGCGCAGTCCCCACTGGCCCTGCTACTCATGGTGACTGGGCCTGGAAACATCTGGATTTGTCACCCCGCTGGGAGGGCATGACACGCTCAAGGGGTCCCAGGCTACTGCCCCATTAACCAGAGCAGTACCACTTTCAACTGTTTTATATGTCAAGGTTTGAGTTAAGATTTCATTTGGAGAATAAGTTCAGCTGCTAAAAAATAGAATTTTCAAACCCACTCGTCCAGATGACCTCCCAGGGCCCTTGGGCGTTAACTGCTCTCTGAATCTAAGAGTTGCCAGCCTGGGCACGGCAGTCGACAGCTGCCCTTCCCCAGCACCCAGGCTCCTGGGCCTAATGAACCTGGCAGCTCAGAGGCCCAGCCTCTAGTCTGTCCCCTGGGCAGCAGAGGGAGGTTCTAAGCCAGCAGCTCTGCAAGCAGACATCGTGGACTTGAAGGGACCCTTCCCGTCCCGGGCAGTGATGACTCATGGCCAGATGCGCGGAGGGCTTGGGGGGCGCAGTGCTCCCCATTCACCGCTCAGAACTACAGCCTCCCCTTCATCTGCCCCTGCCAAGGAGGTACCTTGGGGGCCTCATCTTCAGCCTCCTCTTCCTCATCGTCCTCTTCCTCTTGCCCTTCTCCGGGCACTTTGGTTCTCAGCACCTGAGGGATGGTGAAGGGCCTGATGGTGTGGAGAGAAAGTGAGGTCAAATATTAGGCTCTTCCTGGAGAGAGAACCTCAAGGAGGAGAAACTCAGCAGGGTGTGAGGAGGCCTAGGAGGCTGGGAAATACCTAAGTGCTTTTCAGGCCAGCTTTGCTTCCTTGAGGGTGCCAGGGTTGCATGTGGGGCCAAAGGAGAGGCTGAGCTGAGGCCCTGGGGGCTGCCAGTCCTCCATTAGTCAGGGCTGCTCTGCTTTTTTGTTTGTTTTTTAGAATGGGGTCTCTTGCTCTGTCCCCCAGGCTGGAGTGCAGGGGTGCAATCATAGCTCACTGCAGCCTCCTGAGCTCAAGTGCTCCTCCTGCTTCAGCCTCCCAAGTAGCTGGGACTACAGGAGTGCAGTGTGCCCTGCTAGTTTTATTTTTTGTAGAGAGGGGGGTCTTGCTATGTTCCCCAGGCTGGTCTTGAACTCTTGGCCTCAGGAGATTCTCCTGCCTCAGCCTCCTGAGTCACTGGTGTGAGCCACAGTGCCCGGCAGCTCTGCCTTGATCTGTGCTGGGGAATCACCATTAAGATCCCACCGAGAAAAGTTTTCTGCAGTTAAGAAGAAAAATGTAGGCTGGGTGCAGTGGCTCATGCCTGTAACATTAGCACTCTGGGAGGCTGAGGTGGGAAGATTGCTTGAGGTCAGGAGTTCGAGACCAGCCTGAGCAACAGTGAGACCCCCATCTATACTAAAAATAAGAAAAAAAAATTAGCTGGGCAACTAAAAATAGAAACAAAAAATTAGCTGAGCATGGTGGTGCATGCCTATAGACCCAGATAGTCAGAAGTCTGAGGCAGCAGGATTGCTTAAGCGCAGGAATTTGAGGTTGCTGTGAGCTAAGCTGATGCCGCAGCACTCTAGCCTGAGCAACAGAGCAGGACTCTGTCTCCCCACCTCCAAAAACAGAAGAAAAATGTAAAACTACTGCATACGAACAAATAAATGCCCACTCAGGGTGGGCTGGGGTGGAGGAACACTGGAGAGGGAGTCAGGAGGCCTGGGTTTGGGCCCTGATTCTGTCACTGATTTGCTCATGTGATCAGGGCTGTGGCTTCTTCATCTGTATAAACAAGAGGCTGCGGGAGGCCCGTGGGCCTGAGAGCTGCTCTGCCCTGGAATGTTCCCTGTCCTACGGCCTCACCTGCGGCTGATGAGCTCATCATCGGAGTCTGCATCGTTGGCGCCCACCTGGTTGCCGTCGTAGGTGTCATCATACTCATCCTCGTAGTCGTCACCATGGTAGGGCAGGCTCTCACCTGGCTGCAGTGGCACCTGCAATGGCAGAACCATGGGTCAGAGGGGCTCAGAGGCCGGACCAGTCTCCCCCACCCAGCAGAGGCCGGCCTTGGGTGGACTACCTCCTCCACCACCACGCTGTACTGCTCGTAGCGGTGGCGCTGCTCTGCCACTGATCGCTTGTCGTTCAGCAGGCTCCGTGTGTTCTCTTCCTTCCTGGTGCTAAGGGGGAATGGCAGGGAGAGAGGAAGGAAAACTATCAGGCTTGGATGGCTGCAGAGTGCAAAGGGTCTGGAGAGGCCACGGCTCTCACTTCTCCACCTCTTGGACTGGCACAAACTGAGACAAGTGAAACCAAGCATTGGTGATGGCGTGGGTGGTTGGGACTTTCATCGCTGCTGGTGCCTGCGGGGACAGGTCCAGCTACTTGAGAGGACATCCCAAGAGCTGCCAGGTTTTTTGTTTATTTTTTTGAGACAGAGTCTCCCTTTTTTGCCCCAGGCAGAGTGCAGTGGTGTCATCATAGCTCACTGCAACCTCAAACTCCTAGACTCAGGAGATCCTACTGCCTCAGCCTCCCAAGTAAGTGGGACTACATGCCCAGCTAAGTTTTCTATTTTTAGTAAAGACAGGGTGTCGCTCTTGCTCAGGCTGTTCTTGAACTCCTGGGCTCAAGCAATCCTTCTGCCTTGGACTCCCAGAGTGCTAGGATTACAGGCGTGAGCCACCACACCTGGCCGAGAGCTGCTGTTAAAATGCAAAATGTATACACTTTTTGACCAGAAAATTCCCTTTCAAGGCATCTACCCTAGAGAAACACCTTTGTGTACACAAAGAGGCCTGGTCAGGGATTTTTGTTTGAGCATTGTTTGTAACAGTGGAAAATGGAAAGCAACTAATGTCCATCATGAGTGAAATGGTCAGATGAACTGTGCCACACCTGTATTACAAATCACTGTGTGGAAGTTCTCGAGAACAACATTGATCTATTTGTGCTGACAGGGAAAGAATTCTGAGACTTTTTCCCAAAGAAAAAAGCAAGCTAGAGAAAGCAAGCTGAACGTGTTTCTATGGGCCCATATCCATGCACATAAACGCACCGAGACAGGGCTAATAAGCCCCCACGTCAAATGACAATGGTTACGCCCAGCAGGGACCTGGAGTTTGAATCTTCTAAAATAAACAAAAATTTAAGAAAGAATAAGACTACATGTGACTTTCCTACTGAGCTCAAGGGAGGCCAAGGGATACCTCTGGAGTGTGAGGCGTGGAGGGGCCCTGGCCTCTTCCTCTCACCCCTGCTTCACCATGGTAGTCTTCTATCTGTTTCATGGTTCAAGCTTCCATGTAAGATTTCACTGGAATAAAAAGTCTGAAAGTCTAACTCCTGTCACACCACAGAGGAGGAAACGTGGGTACGGTGGAGTCAGGGGAAAGGGACACGCTTGGGGTCACAGTGAGCTGCAGCACAGCCTGGTCAGGGACTCAGGCCTCTTGACTTATGGCTTTGTAAACCTGTGGAAAAAAAAAAACCAGCCTGGCTTGTCAGACACATATAGAGGCCTGTGGAATGCAGCTTCTAGACCTGCAGGGGAAAAATCAATATGAGACGCCAGGCAGGAAAATCCAGCTTAGCTGTGAAATCGGGTCTCTGGAATGTATCAAGGGTATGGCAAAAAAAAAAAAAAGAGGGACACAAAGCCGGACACAGCTTCCATAAAAATCTTCTATTAAGTGGCTTTTGGAGCAGGGAGGGGCAGGCGTCTGAGTCTGTCTGAGTCTGTCTGAGTGTGTGGGGCTGCCTGCCTGGGAGCCTGGAGCAGGTTGGGGCTGCAGCCTCCAGCCTGGCGGGCTAGGAACTGCCTTCCTTCAACCGTCTCATTAAGGGCCTACTATGTGCCATGAGGGTGGAAGGCTGAGCTGGGGAGAGATTCAGAAACAAGTAAAATATGAATCTGCCCCCATGAATTCATAAGTGCAACATGGGTGATGGCAAGCAAACGACAGCTACCATGAAATGTGCTGAATGGAGGCACGGCTGCCCAGGAAACAAAGGAGAAATGCATTCCAGCTGGGGGCCTGGAGGAAGGGGCAATGGAGTCTTCATGCTGGGGGGTATTTGATCAGATCAGGAGCCCCAGGCTATGGCAGAAAGGATCATGCATTTGATTTGGACCAGGGAAACATCTCAGTCCAAAGAATCTTTTTTTTTTTTTTCTTTTGAGACAGTCTCTGTTGCCCAGGCTAGAGTGCCGTGGCATCAGTCTAGCTCACAGCAACCTCAAACTTCTGGGCTCAAGTAATCCTGCCTCAGCCTCCGAAGTAGCTGGGACTACGGCATGTGCCACCATGCCTGGCTAATTTTTTCTATATATTTTATTTTATTTTTTTTTTGAGACAGAGTCTCACTTTATTGCCCAGGTTAGAGTGAGTGCCGTGGCGTCAGCCTAGCTCACAGCAACCTCAAACTCCTGGGCTCAAGCAATCCTGCTGCCTCAGCCTCCCAAGTAGCTGGGACTACAGGCATGTGCCACCATGCCCGGCTAATTTTTTCTATATATATTAGTTGGCCAATTAATTTCTTTCTATTTATAGTAGAGATGGGGTCTCACTCTTGCTCAGGCTGGTCTCGAACTCCTGAGCTCGAACGATCCGCCCACCTCGGCCTCCCAGAGAGCTAGGATTACAGGCTTGAGCCACCGCGCCCGGCCTTTTCTATATATTTTAGTTGGCCAATTAATTTCTTTCTATTTATAGTAGAGACAGGCTCTCGCTCTTGCTCAGGCTGGTTTCGAACTCCTGACCTTGAGTGATCTGCTCACCTCAGCCTTCCAGAGTGCTAGGATTACAGGCATGAGGCACCGCGCCTAGCTGACAGGAATCTTTCACATCCACCAGGGAAGGCAGCCTGTGACTGTGGCCTTGGTCCTGTACCTGGCTTTCTTCACCAAGTCAGGAAAGAGGTGGAAGAGAGCCAAGCTAGTCCAGGTGGTTGGTGCCATGGCAGGAGCACAGCCATGCATTTGACATACATCTCCCAAGGGCCTACAAGGTGCCAGGATCTGTGCTGGACCAGGGGACTGAGACAAATAAGAGGTGTCGCCATCCTTTCTTCCATACCCTTGGCTCCTGGTCCGACCTGTCAGACGTGCTGTGTGGCCTCTGATTAAGTGGCTTACTGGCAGGGCCAGACAGAGAAGCCTGGCAAACTCTGCCTGCCCTAGCGGTCTGCTCTGGGACAAGATGCAGGTAGGGACAGTGAAGCCTGGCACCTGGGCAGCCTGTCCAGGGAGTTACGGCTCTGACCCTATGACCTCATTTGAAGCCAGGAAGGAAAAGAAAAATCTTTTCCAGCCGGGAGAAGATCTGTCAGAGGGCCAGAACTTCAGTCAAGTCTGGAGATACGGGCAACAGTGGCTTCAGAGACTGTCATTGGAGCAGAGAGCTTCCTCGGCTTCCTGCAAGATGGCAGCAAGCCCAGGGAACATGCAGGCTCCCCTGAAACCTGGCCACCTTGCCCTTCCTCATCTCTCCATGCCTGTCCTTTGAGGCCCAACTCAAACTGGTCCTCAGGGGTGTGATTCCTGCCTTTGAACCTCTAAAGGGCCTGCAAAGGCAATAAAGCCTTCCTTTTTCCAAGTGAGGATCAGTGGATCCAGAGAGGTAGAGCAACCTTCTCAAGATCACACAGCTTCTAACTGTAGAGCCAGGACCAAACGCAGGTCTCCTGACTCAGGCCTGCTCTGTCACTTTCTGGTTTATGTGACCACAGGCAAGTCCTTTATCCTCACCGAGGCTCAGTTCCTTCTCCCAGCACCTGTTTCCCAGGGCTGATGTGAGAGAGAAATATGATATGATGTGTAGAAGTGGACCCAGCATCTGCTAGGCTCATCAATATGAATCCTGTTTCTTTTATTGCATGACTTGTGAGAGGCTTTAACGTGCCAACGTACTCTGTGACTCCCCAAAAGGCAGACAGAATGCAGACATTTTGGGAGATAGAAACCTTTTTGAAGGAGAATAACTTGTTATCTTCCAGGGCACCACAAAACAGTCCAGAGGCGTTAGGGGACCCCACCTTATACATCCTGCCTCCCCCACTGGCTACGGTACACCGGCAGCACACATGCCTGGTGTCTGCCCGACAGCCGCGCTCCACCTCACCCACGTGCTCCACAGAGCCTCATCTTGCTCAGGTGTTCCCACCTCTCCACTTCGCACCGCAGCTCCAGGCCTCGGCCCTGTGATGTGCTTCTCCTGATGAGATGTAAGGGAATCTGGAAACTTCTGGGAAATGTTTCCTACTTTCTAGGACAGACACGGGAAAATCTCATCTGGACTTTCGCCTGCACTATTGTTTCTGGAAGCCATTGTTTCAGTTGTGACCACCAGGCGAGGGCCCAAGAGACAGTAAAGATGCATCCTGGATGACATTGCTGCACCACAGGCTAATTAAGCCTAGACTGCCCTACCTTATAGCTCCTTGTCACTCAAGGGGATGAATCTTCTTACTACTTAAGTCACTAAGTGTACCCTATCTGATTCGACAACACACACGTTAACTCAGGTATATCTGCCTTGCACTACTTAATTTCTCATATGCTCCCCGAGGGCAGGGCTCTGAATCTCTCCACCCTGCCTACATTAGGACAGGTGTCCCTGCACCCCTGCACCTTCCCACTTTGTCATTACTCGTTTAATGGTCTCTTTCCCACGGTCTCTGTGCCATTTAAGGGCAAGGCCTGGGCACCTGGCTCACTTTGTTTCCCTGGTGTCTAGCATAGGATCTGGCTCTAGTAAATTGCTTAATAAATATTTGCTGAATGAATAAATAAATAATGAACACATGAATGGAGGCTTTGCCTCTTTGCATTCCTCAGCCCCTGAGCTACTTAGCACAGTGAGTCTCTCTGCCTGGCAGCCTGGAGGGCCTCGGAGCAGGGACACAGCCCTCCAAAAACCTGGTCGCCTCAGTGCCAACCTCTCTGCTGACCCTTTGGCAAAGCTTGTGGATGACCTATGACCCCGGCAGGGTGAGACAGGACCTTACAATATCATGGGCCCTGGGCAAACCCATAGATCAAGGTCAAGGGAAAAGGCCATGTCCAGAGTTGCCTAAGCTATGTGGGGGACCTACCAATCAGGCTCCTGCATTGGAACAGGGGGCCAGCCTTCTACCCCTTGTCTGCCCCTTTCCCACAGCTGGAGCTGCAGGGAGTCACGCTGGTTTGGAATAGCGGCCACCAATGCAGGATCACAACTCTGGCTTGGGTTCTGGAGATGTTGCAATGTGTATGACTAAGCAGTTTGCAAGTGCTTCCTGGCCAGCCAGCCAGATGGCTTCATAGCCGCCCTGCGCCCGCTCCCGAAGCCCTTGGCCAGACAAGCTTCCAGCTCTGGACAGCCCTAGGGAGGGGGAACAGCATGGGGCCCTAACTGAGGCAGCAGCTGGCACTTCTGCCACCAGGACTCCTACCACAAGAATGAGGCTGGTCTCCTCCCTCTGTGAACCTCACCACTCCTATCTATGTGGCAGGGGAAAGGGCAAGCTGTACTTTCTGAGGTCCCCTGACTTCTGGATTCCACAAACCAACACCATTGCAGAACTTTGGGTGACTAGCATGGTGTTGCCAACATCTTATTTTGCAGTTCTCTAGTTGGATGTCATGCTCTCTACCATCACCTCTGACTCTTGGTCCTCTGATGGGTCAACATTCCAAAGCTGGGAGATCTTTTCAAAACATAAGCTATGTCAGCTCATGGGACCCCTGCCAGGTTCACTATGGCCTCAGAGCCACTGCCCCTCTTGTTCACTCTGCTTGGAAAGCTTTTCCTTCTCCCCTTTGCAGAAATGACCCCTCCTCACCCTTCAGCTCCTGGTCCCAGATCATTTTCTCAGAGGAGCCTTTCTGCCTGGGGTGAAGCTCCTCCCAGAGGCTCAGAAGTCTGTGCACCTCCACCTTGTAGTACTTGCTATATCTGCAATTTGACATTGCTTGTTTGATGAGCTGATTAATGCAAACTCCACGTGGGCAGGAGCCGTGTCTGTTTCACTCTCCACTACATCCCCAGAACCTAATTAATCCAGGCCCTAGAATGCTGTAAGAACCAGACAAATATTTGTGGAATGAATAAATAAATCACAAATGGACTTTTCAATGCCAAAAAAGTAGAAAGGACATAAACTAAAAATAAATAGAAAGGCCTTAAAATGGAATACGGTCACCTTCTGAAAAGCTCTTTCTGTGCAAGGCTTTAATTTTCTCATTTTGTACCAGCCTGGGGAAAATCAGGTCAAAGAGTGGCTTCTGGGAAGCACTGTCCAACTCTACCACCCAGAGATCTGATGGTCAACACATGGAAAGATGTAAAAAGAAGCGAAGAGGGGGATAGTTTTGGCTCTTCTGGCACTTTGCTATCGACAAGGATGATTTATCAACCTCCCTGCACAGAGTCGGGGCCTAAAACATCATCATGAAAGAACCTGCTCCCACCTGCTGGAGTGCACAGGTCCAGGGCTGAAGCTCTGTGGCCAGTTCTGTAAACATGGAGCCCTTGCTTACTCTCACTTTCTCTCTGCACTTCCAGGGTTGGGGTACCTGGAACCCTGCGGCCCGCTACACTCACCTCCTGCCCTTGTGCACCCGGCTCAGGTCCACTGAGTCCCTGCTGAACACGTCAAACTCGTCGTTCTGGAAGATGTTGTGACGAGATGTCAGCAGGGGTGTTGGGTCTGGTTTCACCTGTCTGGGTGGAAGCAGGGACACTGAGATCAACTTGAGGGGGCCATGCCAGCTGATGCCCACCTGCACCCCACTTCTCCCTGCCATGTTGTATCCATCAGATTTTCTACTCCCCTTCAACAGTGTACCTAAGACACAGCCTAAAAAACTTTTAAGGGGGAGACAAGGTCCTTCCCCAGCCATTCCCTGCCAGGGTATGCGGCCACACCTGAAACGAAGCCCCCCTTCATTCTGAGTGCCATTCATACAGGTTTTCTCTCTATTTCTTAAAGGCTGTACCCCTCATTTAATGCTCACAAAAGCCTTAAGAGACAGGCATTCATAGATCACTCAACTCCGTTGTGCCTCAGTGCCTTGATCTGTGAAATGGGGCACAATGAGGCTGAGGAACTTATCCAAAGGCACAGAGCTAATCTCACTCATTCATTTGGTAAACATCATTCGTTCATGGACAAAACACCCAGCTATGTACTGGTTCCTGCTGTCCTATGGGGACTTCAGGGCAGCAGTGGGCCAAACTCAGAAAGGGCAGGTGTGAAGTGAGAAGCTTTGGTTGTCCTCTCTCAGGAATCCCCTGGGAAGGTGGTAATGCCAGGGGCAGGTCAGGAACTCAGGAGCTCTGAAGGGCTCAGCAACCCTTTGTCATAGCCTGTGTCTCTAATTGGTCTTCCCACAAAGGGTGGCAGGGATGCCCAGTTGTGCATGTTCCCTGCTCTGCACTGGGCAGGTGAGATCCTACTGGAGGACCTAAGGCTTTTATTAATATGTTTCCCCAAAGAGGGGATTAGTTTAAATGGCTGGGAAACACCACTGTGGGAAAGAGAGAGTAACCTGAGTCCCCCGGGCCACAAGGGAAGGCAGAGTGCGAGGCAGAGGAAAGGTCCCCACCCCAAGGCAGCCTGGGCACTGGGAGCCTCCTCCCCTCTCTCTCCCACCTGTCTAGGCTGTGGTCCAGCTGGCTGAGGGGTGGGGCCAGCCGCTCCTCCAGGATGTTGTTGATCACCTGCTCCGGGTCATAGTGGTAGTGCTCCAGGCAGGCCAGGATGAAGCCCTCACCCAGGTCTGGCAGCAGGTCTTTCACTTGCGAGATGAGCGAGTCCAGCTCCACGCCGCACACAGTGGTGCCCAGGGCAGCAGCTGCTCCCATGCACTGTCACAAGAGCCAGAGTAAAGGAGGGGACAGCTAAGCCAGGCAAGTGATAAGGCAACAGGCTCCAAACAGCACTGGACTTGATGTCAGGGGACCTGGTTTGAGTCCTGTGTGACCTTAGCCAAACGACTCAAGTCTCTCTGAGCCTCCATTTCCTCCTCTGTTAAAAGGAAGGGGGGGAAAGTCTATGACTTACCACCCGAGCTGCTTCTGGCTGTGTGACTTTGGGCAGGGTCCTTCCCCTCTCTGAAGATCAGTTTCCTCCTTACAAAATGGACACACTATCACCCACCTCATGGGGTTGTTTCAAATGATTCAAAGAAAAGCTGTACATAAAGTAGCGAGCACAGTACCTGGCCCAGACAGGACACTCCATAAATGGCTGCGCTTTCTACGGATCAAGAACTTTTCTTTCCTTGCAAAGTTTGTTTGCTTAAAAAAAAGAAAATAAAAGAACTTTGCCAACTCTAACAACTGACTGATGCTGAGTCGAAGAGCATCCGAGAGACCTGGACTATGTGGAGATGTTCACTTATAATTATATTCTTTCCAGTAAAGGAGATTCATTTTATATATTGCTCAATGTGGCTTAATTTGGTTAGCCTTTTAATTTAAGGAAACTTACAAATCACAGCAATAAAACCCTCCATGACTCAGATCAGCATTTGTTAATGGAGTAGGAAGAGCCAGCCAGGCTCAGAGTGTTCCAGGCAGCAGCTCTGGGAATCCGAGCAACCTCACGCAGGTGGGGGCTGCATCTACCCCGCCTTCCAGAGGAGGAACCAAGGCTCAGGGTGAGTGCCTAAGGCCACACAGCTGACAACTGGCAGGACCAGGCTACACCCATGAGCTGCCTGACCTGAGTCCCTGTGGTCTCAATCCCCGGACCACATTGTCTCCCAACATGCAGCAAAGCATCCTGGGCTCAGTGGCCAATGAAGACAGCTGCAGACTCAGCCAGTTCTGGAAAAGCTTGGAGAGAAGGCACCAGATCTGAGGTTTCCACATTTGCTCAGTGAAGCCCTGCAGGCCCGTGGAGGGGCTTCCAGGGAGGCCAAGAAGGGGGTCCTGGCACTATTCCCAGCTGCAATCAAAGGAGCTCCACTTTTATCTGCATAGAGGAGAGGTCCAGGAAGGATTCACGTGGGAAAAGCTTTGCCTCCATTTTATAGAGGGGAAACTGAGGCTTTAATAGCTTCAGCAAACACCCAGTCCAGCATGCCCTCAGCTTGGGACCCTGTAAAGGCAGCACAGAGCTGGCCAGTAGCTCCAGGCTGTCAATTCTCAAACCTTTTTCCTGAGCCTAAAAACAAAGCAGAGAGATTTCCTGCTGCCTCAACCTCTCAGACAGGGCCAGGAGGGGCCGAGGAAGCAGGGGAGACTACCGTCCTAGATACACACCTCTTCTTCTGAGTTCTCCGGATATAATGACGATTGACTGACTGGCTCCGCCGTCACCATGACCCCATTAGGTTTCCCACTGGGCTCCTCAGCCACTGATGGGTCTTTAGCGTCCGAGGCTTTCCGTCTGTCCACCCCTTCCCACGCGCTCTCGACTGCCTGGAGGATGTAGGCAGTCCGTGTCTCGTCCCTGTGAGGATGTGTTAAGGGGTCTCTCTCGGGTCTCACAGCCTTCGCTGCCTTCCCGGCTTTGGGGCACTGTAATTTCTCAGTCCCTCCCCAGCATTTGACCACACAGCTTCTGCCAGGGGCTTCTGGCCTGCACCCAGAGGGTGTTAGGGGCACCGGGCTGCATGGGGAAACGGGCCAGACCCAGCACACTGCCCACACCCCAGCATGTGCCACTCGGCCCTGAGAAGCTGAGTAAAGACAGGGCCAGAGATGCCATCGCAATGTCCTGGGACATGGGTTTGGATAAACCAGCAGCTCCTTTTCCATTCTGACCACCAGGAGGAGGGCCTGATGACCACGGCCACTGGGCTTCTGGTCCCACCAGCTGAGGGAACGCTGCAGGGGCTGGGGACCCACAGGCCTGCTCCTTCCTGTCCCACCCTCTCTGCCACCCTGGGTGCTGTCAAGATAGAAATCTGAGAGTGGCCTTACATTCCCTTACTCCTAGTCCAAACCCACATCATCCATGCCTGGATGCCCACAACAGCCTCTCCCTGACCTCATGGTGGGCCAGGCCAGTCCATTCTCCTCCCTGTGCCACACAGAGCTTTTCCAAAGTATAGAACTGCCCATGTTACCACTGGTTTCGCAGCCTTCCATGCTCCCCAGTGCTTGCAGGACAGAGCCCAAACTTCTTAGTGACAGTCACCTCAGGGCTGTGCAGGTTACCAGCCCTCAGCTCACCTGTCATGGCCCAACACCCCCTTTTAGGAGACCCTTCCCCTATGGCCACACCCTGTACTCTACCCACTATATCTGTGGGCTCCTCCAAGGAGCCTGTTCACTACTTCTTCTATCCACTGGGAACGCTCTTGTCCTTGCTGTTAGCGCTTGGCTTGGCCTCCTCCTAGTCCTCCTGCTGTTCTCAGGATGGACATCACTTCCGCCTGATACCCCTAGGCAGAGCTCTGTTGTGTGAGGCACCTCCTCTGGTTTCCTGCTCTCTGAATGCTTTCCATGCGACACTAACTGCTGGTTAACTCATCTGCCTCCCTTTCTGCAGTGAGGTCTATGAGGGCCGGGCTGAGTCCATCTTGGTCACACAGGCCCAGACACTCCAGAAACACCTAGAGAAAATAGGACTGCACCTCCCCTGCCCTGAGCATCAAAGCAGTCATCTCCTCTAGAAAGAGGGGGTAGGGTTTGGGTGGGCCTCTTCAGACAGCTGGCTGGCCTCAGCTCCAGAAACCTCTCCATTCCTCTGGGTCCCAGCAGCCTCTCTGACCTAGTCAGGCCAGGCCCCGCCCCGTGGGCTGTGGTAGGATACAAGACTGACGAGGCCTGCTGCAGCAAGCTGATGTCTTCGGCCACCGGGAAGAGTGCATCATAGTCCCGGAGGAACCTGCGGGGTGGAGAGCAGATGAGAAGGACAAGGTTAGGACCACCAGGATGCTGTCCTGCTGCAGGGCACTCCGTGTGTCTGCTGCGCCAACCTTTGAGTGCCAGGACCTTAGAGCCAGGGTGAGCCTATGGTGGGGGCTCTATCATGGGTGGCCTTGTGGGGGCTGGTGGGAGGATCATGAGCCTGTCCCACTATTGGTCCCAGCTCAGCCGTACTCACCTCTTCTCCTGCAGCACAGAGCTGAAGATCTGCAGGAACTCTTCGATGAAGCCCTGAACATTGTCACAGCTGCAACAGGACACCACGGAAGATGAGCCCATGTAATGCAACATGATCACAGCTCCCTCTCATGCCCCCCTACCCCTCTGCAAGGCTACGGCCCGTGAGCAGAAAGAGACATTTTTCTCAGTTTCTCATCTGTTCAGCCAACCCCAGAGCAAAGGAAGAGGCCAAGATGAAGTGACAACAACTCTCCGAGCTTGGGGAGGGGGTTCTTCCAACGGGAGGCAGTTCTAGAAGGTTTACCTGCTTTCTAGTATGGGGAGGAGGCAGATCTGGTTCAGGATTATGTGAAAAATCTCCATTAGCTTCTTCCTAGAATGGGAGAGCCTCTGCCATAGGTCACCTAGCAGCCTTTGAAGGCCAGAGAGAAAAAAGAAAGAGATTTAGGAGACAAAAAGGCACCAAGGGAGCTCCTCCCTAGCAGTTGCAGGTGCCTCCCCAGGGCAGAGAAGGCCTCAAAGGTCAGTACTAAGAGCAGCTGGCAAAAGGTCGCAGGCCTGGAGTGGCCAGCTGGATCCAGGGCCGCTTCTCAGTTCACACAGTAGGTTGGGAACTAGCAGGCTGGTTACCAAAGAGCTTGGAACAACAGCTGAGGGGAGGGCTTACATGCAGGGCCCAGCCACCGTATCAATTGTATTTCAGGGGAATAGGGTTAACGGATTCAATTGCCTAGGTACAAGCAGGACTTTGAGAGAAATCTCCTTTGTGCTGTTTGGTAACACGTAACTCTCTACTTGTCACAATCTTTCTCCTTAGGTCCTCACACAATTCCTTAGAGAGCACTATTTTTTAAAAATCTTAACAATTAAAAAAAAATGCAGAGACCAGGAGGCAGCCATGTAGGGACACACGAATCTGAAGCTGCACAGTCCCTGGTCCTACCCCCTTGTCTTAGCGATGGGGATGCTGAACTCTGGGGAAGGCGGAGCCCGTGCTTGGGCCTCTCTTTCCCAAAACAACATTCTTAGTTTAGTCTCCGCCTCACTTGCTGTCTTCAAGCCTCCTCTTCTTAATTGCAGATTCCATTTCGGGAATTGCCACTTCATAAAAGGAAGCCAGCCTGCGGAGGCAAATGTGGGTAAAACGTGGAATTAGCTCAGCAATGCCACACTTCGTCAAGGCAAACCCAAGCAAGTGGGATGGTTCATTTCCTGTTTCCACACAATTTTCTCCAAGGGCTCCCCTGGCTTCTCCCCGAAGCCACCCCAGATTTACCACTATGGCTGGTCCTAGGAAAAGCCTCATGGGAAGTGACCTGTAGCTATGTCCCTCATTTGGATGGGAAACCAAGGCCCATATAGGCTCTTTCTAATAGAGTAACCAGATGGCCACCCAGGACTTGCTGAGGTTTGAGAAACAGACACAAGGTTACTCTTTTTCTTACTCAAAAGCTGCCAGTTTTATGTGCACTGAAATGTACTTATATAAAATAACATTTCTTTCTTTCTTTTTTTTTTTTTTTGAGACAGAGTCTCTCTTTGTTGCTATTTGTTCAAAATAGGCTAAATGTTCTTTCGTCACATTGAGTTAAGCCAGTTAGCATTGTTTCTATAACTTTTTAATCAATTTATTTATTTTTTGGAGATGAGGTCTGGCTATATTGCCCAGGCTGATCTCGAACTCCTGGGCTCAAATGATACTCCCACCTCGGCCTCTCAAGGAGCTGGGATTATAGGTACCCAGCTTATAATGTTGATGAAATTTAAAATGATATATATAATAAGATCTTTTTCAAATAAATATATTAATTAAAAAAAAAAAGAAAACAACTGCTAGCAGCTCCCTACCTCCTACAACAGCAAACCATAATCTTTCTCTCTGGTATATCTATACCTGGCACAGTGTAGCCAATGTTAAGTCTCACCTCAGTGACTTCACACGTACCCCCTTCCCAACTTAAATTCTAATTCTCCATCCCAGCCATATAGCCCCTCACCATCCTCCTAAACATCTGCATTCCCACAGCCCTCTGGCTTCCACTCAGGCTAACCCCACCATGGCTCTCCTCATCTTTCTCCTCCTCCTCCATGCAGCACTCCAGGGCTACCTCCTCCCGGTGCACTTCCTGATTCTGCTTGCCCTCCTCCTTCCCAGAACTAGAGGTACTGCACCTGGAATATGTTGCCCTGATGACTGAAAATGCAGCGGCCTCTATTGTGTAGTGTCATTCTTCCTTCAAACATCTTACACTTCCCAAAGCCAGAACTACAGCTTAAGCACCCAGGACAGTGCTCACTTTGTAGCTGGTGCTCTATAAATAATTATCCATCCATTGGCTGGTTTCTGGCAATATCTATCCTACTGTAGCAGAAGGTAACTAGGCCAAAAGAGGGAGGCCCCACTAGGCCCACAGCATGGCACTAGAAGAAGACAGAGAGGGTAGTTTGGCCCAAACAGGTTCAGTTGTTGCCAGGATACATTGCTGGTGGGAGGGTAAACTGGAACAACCCCTATGGAGGGTGATTTGGCAAGATCTATGAAAATTAAAAATGCACATACCATCTGTCCCTGTAATTTTACTTCTAGGAATTATTCCTCAGATACACTTGCAAAAGTACAAAATAACGTGTGTGCAAAGTTAGTCTTTGTAGTATTTTTTTTTTTTAATAGCAAAAAACTGAAAAAAACCTAAAGGACCATCTATGGCATCTGGTACCCCAATACTCAGCCATACCAAAGATGGAGGGTGCATTAAGCACTGATACAGTATCACCATTAAGTGAAAAAGTAAAATGCACATGGTACATATAATAATATCCATGATATTCCAGCATTAAATTTTTTAAAAGAGGGCAGATATATAATGTGTATATTTGCTTATATATATATATATATCTCTTTCTGGAAAATTCCACAAAAGAACTAATGACCATGGTTGTGTGTGAGGAACAGAACTGGAAAAGGGAGACTTTCCACTGTATATTTTATACTTTTTGAGTTTTGAACTGTGTGAATGTATTATACATTCATAAAACTAAAGGACAAAAAGAGATACACTCAGATATTCTTGGGGAGACTGAGAGAAAGGAAGAAGAAGGTTGTTACGAGAACAATCAGCAACAGAGCTGTTTGGATCACTGGAACCCCTTAGGGAGAGTTCTCGGGAAAGGAGGCGGCTGCATTTGCTCAGAGGGTGTGTTCTCCACTCAGCCTCCAGCACAGTTTGAATAGGCTGGGCCAGCTCCAGGTTGTTTGTGGGTCAAAGGCAGTGCCGCTTTTAGTCAAACGTGAATCCCTTTCTCTAGTCTCACCCCTGCCTCTGTCATTCCTTGCAGGAAAGTCAGCTCTTCCAAAACTTATGCCCCCTTCCATCTCCAAAGACCCTTGCAAAAGCAGTTTGTGCCACATTTGGGGAGACGCTTTAACAAAATGGGAAAATGCCTATGATACGTGAAAATAAGCAGAGTACAAAATTCTAAAACTAGTGTGATCTCTCAGTGAATTTCCTAGTTTTCTGTATTTTCCAAATTTCCAACAAGCATGTGCCACTTTTATCATCAGAAAAGATACTTTTGGCCAGGCACGGTGGCTCAAGCCTGTAATCCTAGCACTCTGGGAGGCCGAGGTGGGCGGATCGTTTGAGCTCAGGAGTTCGAGACCAGCCTGAGCAAGAGCGAGACCCCATCTCTACTATAAATAGAAAGAAATTAATTGGCCAACTAATATATATAGAAAAAATTAGCCGGGCATGGTGGCACATGCCTGTAGTCCCAGCTACTTGGGAGGCTGAGGCAGCAGGATTGCTTGAGCCCAGGAGTTTGAGGTTGCTGTGAGCTAGGCTGACGCCACGGCACTCACTCTAGCCTGGGCAATAAAGTGAGACTCTGTCTCAAAAAAAAAGAAAAGAAAAGATACTTTTTAAAAAAAAGTGGACAGCTACCTGTAGTCCAGGGAAGATGTTGATCAGCACTTTATTCTAACATTCTCTGGAAGGCTGATCGATCTTAATGTCTGACCGTCATAAGCTGAGGAGACCAGGGAGGGGTCATGGTACCAGCTGCTATCTCTGGCACATGTAAGCACTAGATGAATGTTTTGTTGAATGAGAAAGTAAGTGACAGAATGGATAGATGGCTGGATGGATGGGGTTGGGCAGCTCCCAGAAACTGCTGTGAATGGGAGGGAGAGATGCCTGGCAAGAGTGACAATCAGACACCACTGAGAACTGGCCCATGCCCGTGTTGCCAGGCAACATGCAGGTTGCCAGCCCCTTCACCATGCCCTGGGAACACCCATGTCCGCACACCCCTGTCTTACTGCACAAGGAACAGATGCTCATGGTGATAAGATGGCAAAGTGCTGTCTCCCTCCGTGTCCCATATTCTCCTCCATGTCTGCCTTCATCCCAGCAGGATCTTTCTGAGTCCACTGGACAAAAGCCTCCCTGCTGCCTACAGAATAAAGGCCCTGCCAGCACACACAAGGCTCCTTACAGTATGACTTCTCCTGACTTACCCAAAGTCAGCTCTTGTTACTGGCTCGTTTTCCTGCTGTCTTGGTGTCCCCACCACCTGCCTCCTGGCCCACCCTGTTCCCAGGCTCTCCCCAGAACACACTCCAGGCCTTTGCATCTTCACTTCACCTACCTAGAATGCCCTTCTTGGCACTGCAACTTTACTTTTCTTTTTTTTTTTCTGGACTGAAAGATAGACAGATGCAACTTTTCTTTGTCTGGAAGATTTCTGTTCATTTATTTATTTATTTTTTAAGAGAAAGGGTCTCTCTCTCTCTCTGGTGCCTAGGCTGGAGGGCAATGATGTGATCATAGCTCACTGCAGCCTTGAACTCCTGGGCTCAAGCAATCCTCCTGCCTCAGCCTTCATGTAGCTGGGACTACAGGTGTGTACCACAACGCCTAGCTTATTTTTAAAATTTTGTGTAGATATGGGGTCTTGCTATGTTGTCCAAGCTGGTCTCAAACTCCTGGGCTCAAGCAATCCTCCTGCCTCAGCTTCCTAAAGTGCTGAGATTACAGGTATGAGCCACCCTGCTGGCCTTCAAGACCTCTCTTAAGGGTCACTTCCTGGCCCCACTCTTTTTATTTTTTTTTTTATTTCAGCATATTACAGGGGTACGAATGTTTAGGTTATATATATTGCCTTTGCCCCACCCAAGTCAGAGCTTTAAGCATGTCCATCCCCCAGATTGTGCGTACTGTAAGCATTAGGTGTGAATATAGACACCTCCTCCCTCCTCCTCCTACTTCCTACCTGCCCGGCACCCGATGAATTATTACTATATGTTTGGCCTCACTCTTATTGTTTCCTTGAATGTGTTCTACCCTGGACTAGATGCTGAAATCCTAAGACCATTTGTTTCTTTTTTTTTTTTTTTCATTCATTCATTCATTTATTTATTCCCCAGGTACTCCCCTCTAGACCATTTCTTATTGACCCCTTGTGCCTGCTCACAATAAGGGCTTTGAAACAAAATGAAGCAGAACTGAAACTACCCTTTTCTTGGTTGTGTTGTTGGTTTTTTCCCCTCCTGTCCTGTTCTTAGCCAAAAATGGGAGTGCTTCTAAAAGGCTGGCTCTACACTAGCAGGTGCCTTATCTGTTTTCTTCACTGCTGTGGCCCTGGGCTGGAGGAAGGACTGACATACGCTAAGTACCCAGTAAGCATTTCTTAAATGAGTATGTGAACCAGAACCTTTACTTCAACAGCCAGAACTACTGCCGTACCTGTAACAAAAGTCGTGCTTCTGGAAGGTCTGGCAAGCCAGAGGAAAGATATCCAGAAAGGCCCAAAGTGTAGTGCAGGTATCACAAAGGTAGAGAACAACGTCCTTTAGGTCCTGTTGCCAAAAGAAAACAATGCATTGTTCTTTTCTGCCCCTGTATACAGATTTGCAGTGGGTCTGAGACAAAGTTGATAAAGTTGGGGTCTCCAACAGGCAGGATGTGGCACAGGAGAAAGAGAACACTAGAGATCCTGAGCAAAGCATGGCACTGTGTCCAGGAGCGAAATCTGAGCAAGTCACCTAACCTCTCTAAGCCTCAGGTCCTGCTACTGTAGCTCTACGGCCTTCCACCCAACCTCTCTAGAGTTACTTCTAGCTCTAAGATAATAGGAGTTTCTCTTCTAAGATGAAGGGGAACCAAGCCCCAAATCTGAAGACATCTCTGGTCCTGTGCAGGAAAGGAACATCCTAGTGAGGATAAGAATACCAAGCCCACACTTTTCTCCCATTTTAAAGAGGATATAGAGAACATAGAGTGCTTTCCCACACATTTTCCTTTTTTTTTTGAGACAGAGTCTCATTTTGTTGCCCAGGCTAGAGTGAGTGTCATGGTATCAGCCTAGCTCACAGCAACCTCAAACTCCTGGGCTCAAGCAATCCTGTTGCTTCAACCTCCCAAGTACCTGGGATGCACCACCATGCTTGGCTAATTTTTTCTATATATATTAGTTGGCCAATTAATTTGTTTCTATTTATAGTAGAGACGGGGTCTCGCTCTTGCTCAGGCTGGTTTTGAACTTCTGACCTTGAGCAATCTGCCCGCCTCGGCCTCCCAGAGTGCTAGGATTACAGGCGTGAGCCATCATGCCCGGCCCCACACTTTCCTGATTCTCTTGACACCTCTGAAAAGTAGGCTGGGCAGGTGTTAGGATCTCCATTTTATGGATGAGGAAACCGAGGTTCAGAGGGGTAAAAGGATTTGCTCTCGCAGCACCTGGCATGTGCCCTGCCGAGACGAGAGTGTAAGCTCCAGGGGGGCAGCATATGGCTGCCTCATTCCTACTCTACCTCCAGTGCTTAGTGCAGCACCTGACACATGTCCAGGCTCCTTAAATGTCTGCCTTCTGTCTGTCGTCCCCATAGACTCTAAGTTCCATGAGAGCAGGTGCCATGTCTGCTTTTCCTTACTGCTTTACCCTGAAGGCCTAGCATAGGGCCTGCCATGTGCTGTGGCTCCTCGATATAACTCTACTAAAGGAACGATGAGCTCAGTGAATAATGCACAAATGGCCTGCTGAGCGAAGTAAGTAAGGACTAGACCCCTGTCCTCTGAATTCTAGTTCCCTGTTCTTCCTGCTACTCCATCATTGAAGCTCCCAGAGAGAATTGCAAACCTGCTGAAAGTGTTGTAAGCCTGAGTGATGGGAATACACAGCCACTCACTGAGCTGGGGAAAGGGGCTGCAAGAGGCTGGGCTGAAGGGCAACCTCACCAGGAGAGGCATGTCACTGGGGGTCAACCGGCCCCTCTCCTCGAGCTTCTGGGGTGTGGTGCTGGCCCCGTCCCCTTGCAAACCACAGTGCTGGAGGATATTGCTGAAGACCTGTGAAAGGCAAAAAGGACTCTCTCATACTCTAATAAACCAGGGCTGGGACCCCCGCCTGCAGCCAGGACTGGGTAACACGGAAACTGTCTTGGAGTCTTCAGAACTGGTACCTATGTCCCTGAGATACCAGGTGAGATAATGACCTTCTCAGAGAGTGGGGTCAGAGTAAACCGTGTAAGATGAGGATTATGGGAGCATCCTTCTTACAGGATTGCAGAGAGAGCTGAAAAGACAACATGTAAATCTCCCAGAATCCAGCAGGCATTTTCTGACTGGATGAGCTGACCAAGTGTCTGATAATGAACATTTAAGACATACCTTTAGTAATATATAACAGATTTTTGGAACCTCTATAGATGGCTATTTATGAGAACTATATTGAAATAAAAGACAAATTAACAGTGGGGGCATACAGAGCCCACTATAAAATATGGAAGTATCTGGTGGAGAGCTGTCTTTAGGCCAGCATGTAACTATTCCAAAAGTCACTGTGAACAGTGGATATCTCTTGAAGGTGGGATTAAGGGGGAAGTGTAATATTCCTCTTTCTGTTTTTGAATATTTTCCAAACTTTCTACAATGAACATTATTTCGCGAAATGCTTTTGTAAAACTTTAAAGCTCTTATTTGAGAAACACAGGTCTCTTAGAGGAATATCTTCAGAGGCAAATGGCTGCTGGCAAGTGACATAAAACACAAGCTAAACTCTTTTTGTGTGAGTGTCAGGGAGCCCTTAGATGTTGGTCCTGTTCAAGAGGGGGAAAGGATAAATGTGAAGGGGCGTGGTCTGGGGAGATGGCCCTAGAGAGGGGGGTGGGGAATAAATATGTCCCCCAGATCTTCCAGAAGTCAAGGAACACCATCACGTGGAAGGGGTCTGCCTCCAAACTCACCCTCCCTTGGGCAGGGCGAAAGTTGGTACCTGAAGGATGGTGGGCATAGTTTCATCCAGGTCATTATAGTAACTTGGCTGCTGGGTAAAGATGTTTCCTAAAAAGAGAAGAAAAAAGTAGGAATTGGGAAAAGGTAGAAGGTGGAGGTGGGGAGGTGGTGAAAAGGACACACTGTAAACGGTTGCCAGCATGTTCTGTGACCTTTCTCCCCTTTTCTAGGCCTGTCTGTGGCTAGGACCCAGGGACTAGTCCTGGCCTCAGGCCCTGCTGGCACTGAGCTTTGGCCCAGCCTAGAAACTTCCCCAGGGTGGGGGAGGGACTTTGCTCAGTACAGTTTAACCTTTTAAGCACCACTGCCTAGTGAATTACGTAAAAGACCTGCCCTGGTCAAACCGGCTCGCCCTGACATCCCCAGGGATTGATCACAGTTGGGCACGGTGCCTCCATGACAGCCTTGGCTTTGGAAGCCAGAGTTAGTCATCCAGGAAAATGAAGAGATATGATCTCTTTGCTCAAGAAACCTGGATCCAATATTCCAGGACCCTTGCCAGGCCACACCTCCAAACATGGGAGGAGACTCCAGGGAGAAATTTCTCCGGAAATTCTTGTACCCTTCCCTTTTGAATATGCTAGCCATACTAATCCATGCTACTCCAAGGTGAGAGGCCTGAGAGGCAGCTGCAGATGGATTTACCACACGTTTGCAGTTGTTCCTATAAAACGAAGCCCGTCTCCAAGTGTTTACTATTCCCCAAGTGCTGCTGCTGGGAGTGCGTAGGTTAGAGCATATGGTAACTGGAACAGAGACCAAGTGTTCCGGCTGCCCAAATGGCAAGGAAGAGGGAGGGAGGCGGGGAGGATCACAGCTAGCTGGGGGACATGGCCATGTGAAATGCCAATGCCCGTAAGAGGTCAGGGCTCTTCCTCCCACTGTACCCCCAGCGTCTAAGGCAAGCTGGTGTTAGGATGTTCTGAGGTGTCCTCTGCCTTCGGTCAGGTGTGTCCTTGGTTTCCTTACTGATGACCCTGCAGCCCTTGCCGGACCCCGGAGGATTTGAAAAATGAATGATATCAAAAGCCTGATGGAGCCGGGCGCGGTGGCTCACGCCTGTAATCCTAGCTCTCTGGGAGGCCGAGGTGGGCGGATCGTTTGAGCTCAAGAGTTCGAGACCAGCCTGAGCAAGAGCGAGACCCCATCTCTACTATAAATAGAAAGAAATTAATCGGCCAACTAATATATATATATAGAAAAAATTAGCCGGGCATGGTGGCACATGCCTGTAGTCCCAGCTACTTGGGAGGCTGAGGCAGCAGGATTGCTTGAGCCCAGGAGTTTGAGGTTGCTGTGAGCTAGGCTGACGCCACGGCACTCACTCTAGCCTGGGCAATAAAGTGAGACTCT
>VSMD01029394.1:0-80987 GCA_008750895.1 Mirza zaza
TATTCTGGAAACAATAATATTATTCTGGCCCTTATAACATAATCTGATACTTCTGGAAAAGAGGTTAAGATATCATTACTGGAGATGATATGACTATCTTCCTAGAAAATTCACTTATCATTACAACATCACAATCATAATCCCTGGTCACCACCACCATCAGTGCTATCACTGCTCCAGTGCTCACCCTGTCCCAGGTACCACATTAAGTACATTATACATATTATTAAGAACTCATGATCACAAACATCCTATGAGCTATGAAACATTATTATCCCAATTTACAGGCTAAGAAGGTGAGGCACAGAGAAGGGAAGACACATGCCCAAGGCCACACAACTACCATGAGACAGATACAGATAAAGAAAGTGTAACAGCTCCAAATAAGGTTGGGGATGTTGAGAAATACAAGGAAATGTGAACTAGTATATATGAAACTCAGTTCCTCTCTCCAATTCTCTTTCTGGTTCTTGAGTCCAGTTTATTGCCAAATTTATTATTCCAGTAAATAAGAAACAATCAGAGCACTTCTGCTAATTGCAGTTCAAATAGTTTACATTCAAGTAGTAACAGCATAAAAATCAGCTTTAAAAAAGTATCTTTAGGCAATGTTCCAGGTAGAAAACCATACCATGCTCATGGGTCAGCAGAATCAAACTGTTAAAATGTCTATACTATCCAAAGTGATCTACAGATTCAATGCAATCCCTAGTAAAATACCAACATCAACTTTTATAGATCTAGAAAAAATAATTCTATACTTCGTATGGAACCAGAGAAGACCCCAAATAGCAAAAGCAATTTTAAGTGAAAAGATCAAATTGGAAGGCATTGATTTACCAGACTCAAGCTACACTACAAGGCTACAGTAACTGAAACAGCATGTTACTGGCACAAGAACAGGGACATTGACCAGTGGAACAGAACTGAGAACCCAGATATAAAACCATCCTCATATAGCCATCTAATGTTTGACAAAGCAGACAAAAACATACACCGGGGAAAAGAATCCTTATTCTATAAATGGTGCTGGGAAAATTGGATAGCCACATATAAACCGACTTAAACCTAAGGTGTGAAACTATAAGAATTCTAGAATAAAATGTTGGAAAAATTCTTACAGACATTGGCCTAGGCAAATAATTTATGAAGAAGACCCTGAAGACAATCATAGCAACAACAAAAATAAATAAATGGGACCTGATCAAATTAAAAAGCTTCTGCACAGCCAAGGAAACCATCATAAGAGCAGATAACCTACAGAACAGAGAATATATTTGCACATTACATATCAGATAAAGGGTTTATAACTAGAATCTCTATAGAACTCAGGAAAATCAGCAAGAAAAAACCAAACAACCCTATCAAAAAGTGGGCAAAGGACATGAACAGAAACTCTTCAAAAGAAGATAGGCTAATGGCCAAAAAACATATGAAAAAATGTTCAGCATCTCTAAGAATCAGGGAAATGCTAATCAAAACTACAATGAGATATAACTTAACTCCAGTGAGAATGGCCTTTATCAAAAAGTTCTAAAACAATAAATGTTGGTGTGGATGTGAAGAGATAGGAACACTCATATACTGCTAGTGGGATTGCAAACTAGTATAACCTCTGTGGAAAGTAATATGGAGATACCTCAAAGAGCTACAAGTAGAACTACCATTTGATCCGGCAATACCATTACTGGGCATCTACCCAAAAGAACAAAGATATTCTATAAAAAAGACACCTGCATTCGAATGTTTATAGCAGCACAATTCACAATTGCAAAGATGTGGAAACAACCCAAGTGCCCATAAATACCTGAGTGGATTAATAAAATGTGGTGTATGTATACCATGGAGTTCTACTCAGCCACAAAAAACAATGGTGAACTAGCACCTGGATTGAGCTGGAGCCTATTCTACTAAGTGAAGTATCACAAGAATGGAAAAACAAGCACCACATATACTCACCATTAAATTGGTATTAACTGATTAAAACATACGTGCACATATAGTAGTAACATTCATCAGGTGTTGGGCAGGTGTGAGGCAGCGAGGAGAGGATGGATATAAATACATCTAATGGGTACAGTGCACACCGTCTGGGGGATGGACATGCTTAAAGCTCTGACTCAGGTAAGGCAAGGGCAATATATGTAACCTAAACATTTGTACCCCCATAATATGCTGAAATAATTTAAAAACAAGCAACATTCCAGGCAATGTTACTTCTTATTCATGGCAAAACAAAAAACATCAATCCTCATACTAACTCTAGTAATCTGGAGAGACTTGTAAAAACATCAGGAGAGGGGCTGGGTGGCAGCTGCCAGGACATGTGCTATCACTGCTCCTTCACTACCCTCTTGTTTAGAAATGCAACATTGCAGAACAGAGCCTGGGCATGAGACCCTCAAGCACAGTAGAGAGGGTTCCCTGCCAGCTACGAGATTTGCCCACGAGCATGTCTTTGCTGCTGCCATGGCCACGGGGTCAAAACACCCTAAGTAAATGACTCACATACAAACCTCTATAATTTATTGCCTAAATTCTAAGACCCTTTCAATCTACAAATTTGTAAGAGAAGAAACATTCTATTTTCTTGTGCTTTCCTATCTAGGCATTGGAGCCCCTACTCACCCGTAGGTGCAGTTTGGGTGGCACAGGTGGCACACACGGCTGGCATCTGCGTACTTCCAGACCAGGGTGCTGTTTTCCCCCATGACTCCCGCTGGGCAGGTCCTGACACAGTGAGGACCATCGATGTAGTGGGCACATTCAATGCAGTGGTCTGGGCCCTAAACCAAAGTGGAGAAGAACTTTTATGCATATCTCTTTCTTTTCTCTTTATTTTTTCAAAATGGAAGTTTACTTAAAATATTCAGTGTGAAAAAGAAAAAAAACACCAAAAACAAATGACAGAGAACTTCTTAACATGGAAAACAAATTCTTTTGTGATTGCACTTGCTAGAGATGGCCACTGTTAATTGCTTGGTGCAAAATCTTCCTGACTTTACATGCACTTAATATATATAGATGTAAAAGAAGCTACACTTTATTGCATTTTGCTTAATATGCTATGGGCATCTTTCTTGTCAAAATCATCTTGATTGGCCTACATGCATATTTATATCTTTATTGGGCAGATAGTGTTTCTTGCAAATGATATTGGAAGTTACAGGGAAGCTCTGAAGGAAGTCGGCTTGCCCAGGCAAACTTGAGAAAACCAACATTTGTTTCTCCACAGAAAAGAGGAGGCAGCGCGAGTGCTGGCGGGTGTGTGATGGACCATGTCACATACCACGTTTGATTCCGTCTGTAAAATGCGGAATGCCCTTGCAAGACTCAGAGATAAAAGCGTGGGATTACTTGGGCTGTGTACCCCACTTTAAAAGGGCCTGAAGTAAAACCCTGGGCCAAGTTCTGCAATGTCAGTGTGCTCAGAGCAGTTACAGCTAGTGACTGAGTCAATGCCACTGACTGCTTTAACAATAGAAATTTAATCCAACACCACGCAGACCTACAAACCAGTGGTTTACTTTGTATCTAACCTTGTTGGCAGCCTAGACCTCAAAATGCAGTCCTGATCTGCACAGAACTTCTGAAAAACATTTTCAATTAGTAGATTTAGAAATGGGTGTTGGAGCTCAAATTCACACAGAGCTTCATATATAAACAATATTGAGAATTAACAACATTAGGACATTTGGTGTGAGAGACACCTAAATTCTCACTTACATTCTTTATAAGATTATTACTGAACAGGTAGATATGGAACTGTGATTTTAAAAATGTTTTGCTAGCAATTTTTTTAAAAATTCCTCAACTAATTATAAATTAATATTAAACAAGAATTTGAGGACATTTGATTAAAATGATAAAGCAATGATGACAGATATTAGGAATGGTGGGAACTGGCTGACAAGAGCAACTGTTGAGTTTGGGGATTTAATAAGTAAAAATAAGTTGACTTTTTAATAAGTTTAAATCGGTTTAGGTGAGTGTGGTGGTGCAGAGCGGGAACAGAGACGCGTAAGACCGCCACCAAACACAGTGCTGCCGCAGCTGCCAGGCCTCTGGGGAGCGGCTCCATGGCTGTCCTCTCCAGCTCCAGGATGACTCGGGGCAGCTTTGTTCTCCTTTTGTGAAGACTTTTCCCCATGGGGTGGGAGTGAGGAACACTAAGGGCTGCTCACCCGTCCCGTGCAGGTGATGTTCGTGGCCTGGGGCAGGCACTCCGCATGGCACTGGACGCACTCAGAATTCTCCACAAACTCCCTCGGCTCACTGCCAGAAGCAAGAAGGGAACATCAGTGCCAGCCCCGAGACGATGCTTCCACACGCAGTGCTATGGCTGTCTCCGGGACACAAATCAGCTGTCTCAGAAACTCAGAGTAATTTGAGGTGAATGTCAAAGAGTTAGGACTCTAGGACTATATTGTTTTATAAGAAACTGATTCTATTAGCTCTTCTCTCTGAATAAACACAGAAACTTCATTTATAATCAAACCATCTTCCCTGCATTTTTTAGAGGCAAATTTTTTGTCTATTTAGTAAGCAAGACAAAAGATGAAGAAAAAAGTCCTTATGAGGTACCCCCTAGCCTCTGATACCAGATTCAGGGACATTTAAATTAAGCTGGACAGAAATGGTAACTGTAGACTAAGGGACAGGAACAGGAAGAAGGGATAGTAAGGCCCTACTCAGTGGTCATTAGTAAAGTGTGGAACATGGGCATGAAAGGTTTTCCACATCCCTCAAGATGTACACATCAATGTTAAACCAGAAGCTGATGCTTGACTAAAAAGACAAAACAGCTGTGACCACTGCTAAAACTGACTAGAATCTGTCTGGTCATTAACTATAGGTCTTTACTCCAAGCAGTGGAAAAGGAGTATTTATACCCCAAAAGTGTAAGCCACAAGCCCTCTCTTCCAGTAAATGGCATCAATTAAACCAAATATGACACAGTGGTGTGTTTTCTGCGCTTCCTCTCCCAGCCACTGCTCTGCCGAAGGGGCCAGTCCTACGCAGTGAGCGGGTGATGCTGGGCATGGTTTCTCTGCTCCGATGGGCAGACACGGCACCCAGAGAGGGTGTTTGAGTCACCTTGCCTCTTAAGGGACTGGAAAATTGAAACCATGAGCTGAGTGTCTATTCGTAGCAGTAAGGATTGCACCAGTATTCCCTCCTTGAACTTTGAACAGCACTATCAATTTCGCTAGTTACTCTGAGTCTGTCAACAAACAGATTCCTACAGGACTGAGCTGGGCTTCTCGCCCTGTTCCCGAATACTTCTGGACCCAGCTTCGATCCACACCTGGCACAGACACGGGAAGGAGGATTTTCTGAAGCCATCCGTAGTTCCTACAGCTCTTCTCCATCACAACATTCCCTTGTTCTTTAAATTAAAAAAAAAGTCCTCTGCCTCTATCCTTCAATTTTATAATACTTTCTATTTATTTATTTATTTTTCATCATTATTCATAGTCATTCAAAGCCTTATATCAATACCAAGATTGTCACAGTATCCACAGCCTGGACTTTTTATTGATGGAAACTGCATTCAACAAACATTGGTTTGTTGAATTATTTCTTTCTCCATGGTAATATTTAAAGGTACTTGCACTGTTCAATGATTAGTGCATGCTGAGAGTACCCAAACAAAAATTGACCAGGAAATCCAATTTGTATTAACATATTTTGACATAGTAGGAACAGTATACTGCAAGAAAAAAAAAAAAGACCAAAAAGCCATGGTTTTGGCCATATAAACCATTTATGACTGTTCTATTTGTCTTGGGAACTTTGTGTAGTTTAGAAAATTTAAGATATTTCCAGGAAGAGATTCCATAAATCATTGGATTAGATTAAATAATAATAATAAAGTTTGCTTATTTCCTATTGTATTAATAAGAATTAACAGTGTGCCCAAAAGTAAACATAAACAAACAACATCCCCCAAGCAAAGAAACAAAAAACAAAGGAAAAATAAAGGAAAAGCAAATCAAACTGAATAGCTATCAAGCTATAAAAACAACCCTGAGTCTTAAAACAAGGAATTGGACAAATGACCACATACCCCTCCAGAAGGCTGCACTTCTCCACACACTCCCTGCCGCGGCTGACGCTCAGGCAGGAGATGCAGTCTGTGGGTCCTGGGCCCCAGCAGCCCGCTGGCGAGCACAGGGAATGACAGACGTGGCCCGTGGCCTCTGCAGAGACAGAGTGTGGCATCATGGAATCCGTTAAGCAAATGGGATGGAGGGGCCATGGAGACCACACCTCCGCAAGGGGGCCACGTGCTCCGTGAGCTGGAGCTGCGCAGGCACGCAGGGACCTCCTGAAGGAGGAGGACACAAACTGGGCTTCTCAGTCCCCCTCCCTCCCGGGAGCCCAGGACCCCCTGAACCAGACCCCAGTGGTGTTTTGATGACAAAGGCCACAGGTGGCAGGAACCGTAGGGCAGGCTGCGCTTGTCTGCTCTGTGCTAGGCACATGCCAAGAGCTTTGCACATTGCATTTCATCTCACTCTCTCAACAGCACTACGGCGTGGGAATCATTTTCATCTCCATTGTATGGATGAGGAAGCCGAAGCTGGAGGAGAGCAACTGACAGGGTCCCAGAGCCAGAGCATGTGAACTCAGACCTGCTCCTGCCGTGGCCAGGGGCTCAGCGAGGCCAGTTGCTCCCACCAGCTTCATAGCTGGCCTGGGCTCTAGCATTGGGACACGAAGTGTTAGCGTGACATGCTCAGCCCATCCTCTGCGTGTGTCTACCTACATCTTCAGAGGCTGAGATCAGCAGGGAACAACCTACAGCTAAAATGTGATATAACTAATACTAAATTTAGTTCTTTAATTTGCAAATAATTGGTAGCCCAAACCTCAGAGAAAATTTATCCTATGAAATTAGAATGATTTGGAAACAATTCTTATGAACTTCACATGACTTCATAATTAGGAATACACAGATTTTAATTTGCTTCTTAATGAATAAAAAAAGTAATTTAAATGTTTGGTAATATCTAAATAAAAATAAACGACCCACTGGAACCATATCCACAATCAAAACAGAAAGTGATTACTTACTGCAGTTGTTTTCAACTCTGTTGTTTAGAATTTTGGTTTTCTGACTAGAGGTCCCAAATAGTTTTTTCCAGTTTATTGTATTTGCATAGCACAAATTTTTGTTTCCCGAAATTATTACATCTCCATCACTTATCTCCTTGAGGGAACGTAATCCTAAGGATGTTATGTTCAGGCCAACAACCGCAAGAGAAAACTGACCACTAAATTGGAGAGAAGAAGAAGAACGTTGTGAAAAATTATGAAAACAATATATCCCCAAAACTTTATTTTGTTTTTCTGGAGCACCTTAGATTTACTACAAAGCTGCCTTCCAAGGGTTGTAAGTCACGCTGTGGAAGGCATGTGTCACAACTTTTGAAAATTGCAAGTATTTTTTTAAGCTCCTTCTGGGAAAAGCAAGTTCCTTCTATATTTAGCATCTTTACCTCAGTGGCAGACTGAGGGGCAGAATAAATGTCTTAGGGTCATTATTTTATTTACTACATTTTTATTTTGCCTGGAAATTGAAAACATGGTCTAACCTTTCAAACATCCAAATATCTTCAAAGGTTGTAGGTTTGTCCACCTACCCATCCGTCCATTCAGACTCACTGAACAAACATTTGAGGTGCTATGTGCCAAATTCTACGTCGGTTAAATATGTTTGATACTCTCAAGAACCCCTTGGTCTAGTGGTGAAAGTGTCAGCCCAGTGTGCGGGTGCAGTGAGCCATGGCACTACTGGAGCACAGGGCAGGGGTCTCTCTGACAGGTCTGTGGCGGGGGCTCGGGGAGGAGTGCTTCCTCTGAGAGGTGACGCCCCAGAATGTGAGGCCCGGGGAGCAGGAGCCGTGACACCCTCTTTCCCACTCAGCGTGATGCTAGGCCCCTGGAAGGCAGTCCACCGGATGGCGGATGGGATCTTGAGACTGAAGTGGGGAGCCCTGAGTCGCCGGCAGGGGGACACACGGGACAGCTGAGAGCCACGAGCGCTAGCCGCACCCTGACGGTGCCGGTGGGGAGGGTTGGGGCGAGGTGGGTAGGGCCGGAGTGGCAGACCTTGGCACCTGTGGAGGCGCTCAGGCTGTCGTTGGTGATTGAGGGAGCCACAGGAAAGTGGTCTGCGTTTGAAGAAAGCTCGTTTGAGCCCAGGCTGGGTACCGAGCTAGCTGAGCCAGGACCGAGTGGCAGAGCCCCTCTCTCCCTGTTACTCTTCTCCCCACCCTTCCTCCTGGCCTCCTCAGAAGCCAGAGGCCCATGTGGGAGACCTGTGACCTCCAGTCAGGGATTCTCCTGGTGCCCACCCAGGAAGGCCAAGAACAAGGCAGAGCTGGGGGCTTCCCTACAGGGCTGGTCTGGGGCCTGGGCGAGTCGCCCCTGGAGCCAGTGGTCATCCTGCCTTGGGAGGGACCAGAATCACTGGACTTTTCATTAAATTGGAAAATAAGCGACCCGTATCTTGTTTAATCCTTAAAACTCAGGAGGGATACAGACCAGTTATCCAAGCAAAATGCTCTAAATCTCTCCTCTCTGTATGAGCTGTAGGCAAAGAAAGCGCCCCAGGGAGCACAGCGCACAGGGCCTTCCTGGGAGGCAGTGGTGGCTGCGTGTTTGGTACCAGAGATGCTGCACAGCCAAGTCTGTTTACGGAAAGCAATGTGCGTTTCACATACTCTGACTTTCTTTAATATTGCCCCATATTATGTGTTTCCTTCTAGGGGCCATTATGGCAGACACTTCTCATAACCATACTGTTCCAAGGCAGATTTGACCAAGAGATTCCCAAACTCCTCCTATCACCACGAAAGGAATGATTGCTCTTACGACGTTAAAGACACTTGTGCAGGCGCCTGTGTGTTTACTGCACCGCTGTGAGCTGGAAAGCAGAAATCATAAAAAAGGCGTTTAGTGTTAGCACATCAGGGCCCTCTGCTCTGATGTGCGTAATCTCAACCGCTGATGTCCTGAGGCAGCACTGGCCAAACGCGGTCGGTTCAACAGTCTGCGAAATGCCTGACCTGTGCTCTGCACAAGTGTCAAGGCCCAGAAAGGCAAGGAGAGGCACAGGCACTAACACAGATCAGAGGGACTAAGAAGATTTAACCAGAATAAACACACCCATGGAAGAACTGGTGAATTCTGAATAGAGCTCCCCACGGTTCAGCGCATGGCACTGTGCCCATGCTAATTTCTTTGTCTCAAGCCCGGACCTGGATGTACGTTGGGGAGGACACGTGGGCCACTCTCCTGGAAGTCTAACTGCAAGATGAAAAGACAGAAACGAGCTGCCAGGCTCTGGCTATGGGCGGCTTACTGTTGCTTGGTCCTGCCACGTATGATTTCCAGGTTCTCGAAGGCGTGGAGGTCGGTCCTGTTTTCAGGCCAAGCCTGAATCAGCAAAAACCCTGCCAGGCAGAAGGAAGGTTCAGACACTTGCCACTTAGAAGTTTCTTTTTTGTGTGAGACATTATTCTAGGCGTCACATGAGACTATGATATGACAGTAAATGTGAAAATTGGATCAGATTCTTTCTGTCACCTTGACTGCACGTGTTCACACATGTGCAAACCAAGGGGCAGTTTCGTGATGGCATCTTGCCTCCTCATGGAATTCCCCATCCCCAGCTGCATCTCTCCCGCCACCCAACTCCTGCCCATGGTGCCCATCCTGCTGTGGCTCTGGGACCCGCACTGGGCTCCCATCTGATTGCCCCAAACAGCCTCCTGCTGCGATCATAGCTGCCGATCACTGGCCTGTTATCACACACAAGGGGCTGTACTTATTTTCCTTATTTAATTCCAATCCCCAAACACCCTTGTTATTTAGGTGTTAGAGGTGAAGAAAGTGGGGTTCAGATGGCAGTCACAGGCCCAGGGTCTGCAGTGGCCCAGCAGGGGTTTGCCATCTCCTTGGGAAGGCCTGGGAGCCCGGGCTGGCCCCACGCCCCATCTGCCCTCCCACTACTGATTAGTGTCATGGGCTAGCAAGGTGGCCGGCCCACGCTGGGGAGAAGCAGGGACAAAACATGTTCTTGCATCAGGAGTGACCTGAGCTTCAGCTTAACGTTTTGCTCTTTGTTTGCAGGGAAAACCACATTTTTACAAAGTATCACAGAAGTAGCTATTAATGATGGCATTTCAGAAGAAATGTTTTCATGGCAAAGGAGAAGAAAGTGTGTCTAAAAGTTCTCTCCCTAAAACACTGATTTCTCGTTTATGTTCACGTGACATGCCAGCACAAACCTGTTATTTCCTTTACGGTTTTCAGGATGTCCAGTTCCCTTGGGTCCAGCGGAGGGGTGCGCGTGAAGGAGTCCCTGCAACAGGGGCGGGCGGTTACCACGGCCAGCCTGCACAGCTGAGGGGGCCGGTCTGTTCTTCTCTGTACAAGTAACGAAGCCTCTTACTTACCCCCGAAATGCCACCGGTAGGATGTGGAGATCTCCACTGATGGAGGTGCAATTTCTGAAGTATTTAATATTCGTAGCATTTATAGAAAGTGTGTCCTTAAATTCACCAATTCCTATTCCGTTACAAACTGTCAAGATAAGAGACGTGTTTATTCCATTCGCAGCTGCCAGGGAAGAAGGGCGTGCTGCACAGGCAGAGGGGGGTGGCAGGAGTCCGGCCTCGAGAACCCCCACACCGCTGCGTCCGGCTCACGCCGCACCCCCAAACAGAGGCCCACGGGGCCAGGGCGCCAGGCAGGCTCTGGGCTGTGAGGGTGGCAGCAGACGCCCTGGCGGCCTCGCCGGCCTCGCTCCCTCCTCCTCCCCACTTCCCACTTGGGCACAGTCTGGCGGCTCCTGGGGACTCCTGGCCACCGGCCGCCCAGGCTTCTCCAGCCCGGCTCTGCAGCGCTATCTTCATTTTAAAGAAACAATACACCCGTTTTTTGTTTTTTCAATCAGAGGACCCAAATGTGCCTGTCTGGTGGCGGAAGGGGCCGCTTCACAGCCGCAGGGCACCTACCTTTGCGACAAGGCCCTTCACACTTCTTACACTTGCGGATGTTGTCTTCCTCCACCTCGTAGCTGTCTGAGCCGCAGGCACGGACGCACGAGCCATGATCTGTCACCACATAGTTACCTGAGGGCAGCCGGGAGGCACCAGGTGAGCAGTGCCAGGTGCCCTGGCTCCCACCAGTGCCGCAGGAGCCCCTCTCTGGGAGCTGACGGGAAGCACCTGCGCACCCTCGGGGTTTTACTTGAAGGACAAAGAATGAAAGGCTGCAGATAGGAAAGGAGTCACGCCCAAGAGTTTCATGCTTTTCTAGACTGCGGTATGGAGAAATACAGGCATTTCACAGCGGGAGAACCAGAGCTGCTCGGGAGAAAGCATCGTGCCTGCTCACTCCTTCAACGCACTTCTTTAAGCTCATTTTGTTTACTTGTAGAATCTGTCTTCAGGATGTATAGTTAAAGCTTGAGTATTTATTTAAAAACGTGAATCTAACTAAACGAACAGCACTTTCCCCTGGCGCACCCACATCTGAGGCTGCACTCATCCAGGCAGATGCGCTGCGCCCTCCTGCGGTGGCAGCCGTGGCTGTGCACCCCGGCGGGTGCCAGGCCCCGTCCTCTGCCTTCCCTTGCCCTTACAGCAATGTATTCACGCTAACGCTAACTTCTGTATGATTCCTAGGAGCTCTGTGTGCTCCCACTCTGAGTTCCCAAAGTAGATCCTCGAAACATTTCCTGGACGCTGGTGGTTTGCCTTCTGTGAGGTGTCCGCTGTCACCAGGGCTCTCGGTGATTTCTTACGGACTCTAAAGCTCTGCCATCTCTCAAAGATCATCTCTGCGTCATCATCATGGTACATTTTTCTCTGTCTTAGTTTGCCATTCACTTTACAATGGATTATTCTGTTGTGTATTTTTTTTCTGCACCAATCCTAAAATTTTTCATTTACATAAATCTGGCAGAGTAAAATCCACCCTTATAATTGTTCTCCTAAATTTTTTTCTCAACCTTCCCTTCTAGATATCAACATTGGCTTCTAAAGCTCTTTACTTAGGCAAGTTTCTCTTCTCTATTAGGAGGTATTTCATGTCACCATTTCCCTAAAGCCTACAGTCACTAGCAGAATGTAAATATTAACACGAACAAGCAAAACTCAAACCCAAACAAAAACCAAAGCTCTGCAATACCCCTAAGAGGCACAACTGCAGCCAGAATTTTATCTGCTCGAGAAGGCAGACCCTCCGAGACGCCCTCCAAGTGGGCTTTGTTGAACACCCGCTTGGCGCAGAGCTGGGCGGTGGAGCAGCCCAGTGGATCACGGCTTGGTGCCCGTCTGACGACGGAACATTCTGGGCCACTGCAGAAGGACCTCAGTGGTAGGGACTGAGCCACATGTGCTTTTCCTGCCACGCGGCCTGGCCACTGGCCGCTGGTGCAGACGACGTTGCTCCAGGCAGACACTGCCTTCCTGCCCTCTGCCGTGGGGCTGGCCCTCATGCTCACCTGCCCAGTGAGGTGAGCGCACTGCCCCCAAGATTGACTGCCCCAGATGGGGGACCCAAGGGCTCCCACAGGGGACAGGACAGGACAGGACAAGGATGCCTGACGAGTCAGAGGGCCCCCAGGTGAGCAACTCACGGGGACACTTCTTTACGCAGGTGGCACCAAAGCTGTATTTGCCCTCAGAGTTCACGTCCATCTGGTACGTGGTGGGGTTGTACAGCATGAGTGGGGGGCAGGTGTCCTTGCACGTGGCTTCATCTCGGAACTTGCGGCAGACCTGTTGCAGGGGGAGGCACGCCAGTCAAGCGCGGCAAGGACGCCAGCGCCATCATTGGGGAGGCGCAGTGTGGCTTCGATTCCACTCAGAAAGCTCAGGGTACAGTTCTCAAACTCAGGTGTCCAATTAGAGTGTAAAAATCTAGCAAATTATTTTCAGTAGAGTCAGAAAGACCTTTCTCTTAAAAGTATGATTTTTCTTAAATGTACCACCTAAGCTATGCTTTATGGATTATGATCAGAGAAAATATTTCTCTTTATTAATTTACAATTAACAAAGGAGTTCACACATTATTATGGTAACTATAGAGAGAAGTTATTTTTTAACTCCGTTTACATTGGGTGTCCCTTAAAAAGAACACTGGAGGATACATTTTATAATTTATCGCCAAATTGTAGAAACCCTTGCCTAGGAAGGGTGCCGTGTAAAAAGGGACAGATCAAATACAGCAACGGCTTTTACTACTAAGGACCAATGCATGTCTTCTTCCTGGAGCTGCAGGTTAGAGTCAGCCCAGGCCAACTGAGTCAAAATCCCTGGGGCTGAGTCCAGTCTCTGGAATTTAGGGCCCTTCCCTTCCCGGAAATGATAGAGTCTCTGGATTTGTATAGGGGAGGGCCTCGCCTGGCTTGGCGCCGACCCCAGGGACCAGCACTTCCGAGACCTCTCAGGGACAGCAAGCTTCTGCTGGAGCCTCCTGCGGTAACAGGGACGAAAGTGAGTGCTTCGAGACCCCTTGGGGCGGGCTGTGCTCAGGAGGCGTCTGAGCAGTGGTGGAGAGAGCAGCGGGTTGGCACCAGCACCTCGATACAGTCCCAGCCAGCTGTGCTGCAAGGTCTGTGCGGCTCTCGGTAGACCTTTAAGGGGACCTCGTGGCAGCCAGGCTCTGGGCTTCGCAGAACTGAGCGAAAAATGAATAGCGTGCTGTGCCCAGGGCCTGGGGACGGATGCCACATGCTTTATGCCATTTAGGCCACTCAGCAGGAGGGACTCTGTTAGCTGAGGAAACTGAGGCACGGGGAGGCCATATACACAATCGCCGTAGGTATCACAGAAAGGGGTGGCGGCAGGCTGACAGAAGCAGCCTTGTCACCGGGCAAGGCCAACACCCACGCCTGCTCCAAGAATGCAGGCGGACACACTCCTCCCACAGGACCCGCCGGGCAGGGAGGCTGACGGCAGCCGCTTACCAGGCAGTCGCTCTCGCGGGGCCCTGTGCAGCCGGCGGCGCACTGGTTGTGGCAGCAGTCGCTGGGGGACTTGCCGCGGCAGCGCCCGGAGCACTGCTGCGCGCAGATGGTCTTGGTCACTGGAAAAGAGCGAAGACCCCCCTGAGCTGAGGGCGAGGGCAGGGCTGTTTCCAAGGGACGCCGCAGAGCACTTGCAAGTGGTGGGTGGAAATGCAGAGAAGGACGGATTTAGGGATTCTGTGGTTTCTTGGGGTTCCCAGGTGTTTACATTTAGCCAAACTCAATCAAATAATGGCCTTCCCTTATAGCGCCTTCTTCCCAATATATTTTTAATCACTTAAAGAGAACTAACCAGGTCAAATCTAGACTTTCAGACCTGCTATATAATTGGCTACCAGTTAGAACCAAGTTTCTGGGCAATGCAGGAAGCACATACAAATAACCAAAGTATAACACCTGCAGGGAAGTCACGTTTCCACAGCACAACAGCCATACCACAATTACATGTAAGGACAGATGGTCAGTTTTTAAGCTGATATATTGCTTAATTGCTTGGCCACTGAGCATGACAGCCACACTTCTGTCCTAAGTAGGACTCACACAGAAACCCTCTTGAGCAGCATCACTCATGCTCTGGTGCGGGTGGGTACCAAGGGAAGGGAAGGAAGTCTGGTGGCCCATGTCACCAGAGACAAGCCTTCAGCTCCCAGGGAATCCTGCTGACCATATTGTTAGAAGGCATGGCTGGTGAACGGTGACAGGCATTCACTTGTATATGACAGGCTGAAGTGCCAAAAATAGCCCACCCTGGACTAACCCATGCAGTGAGATTTGCAAGACTGTCATTCACAGAACTGCTAACATGTGGCCCTGCAACTGAAAAGCTTTTTAGAGTCTTCAAAGGAAACACAAATCCAATCCTCGCACAGCGGCAGGAGGGGCGGGGCCTGGGATCAGAGACCGCCCCTGACTTACGCTTCTGGCAGTTCTCCTCTCCTGTGCCCCAGCAGCTCCCGTTGGGACAGCCTGGATCACAGGTCTGGCCTGAAACATAACAGTAATAGTTAAATCCATATCTTGGCAAAAGACAATGAGTGACCAGAAAGTGATAACACCCTTCCTGGGGCCCTGGAGCTTCCAAATTTCTTGGTCTCTGTTTGTTCAGCTGGTTGGTTTGCAGCATGATTTAAGGGATCTCTGTATGAAAAGATGAGCCACGCGCTGCCTTTATTTACATGTCAGCAGTGGAAACTGAGTCTAAGAGTAATTATTATCACAGGCCACGTAAACAGGATTCAAGTGAACTCAAGAGTCCGTGTTCACAATTTGCCTAGCACCTCCCACCACGGCGTGAAGGAGTCTGGTCTGGCCGGGCCCTTGGGACACGCCCGCTGCACCCTGCTGCACCAGACTTACACTGTATGTGCCAGTCTTCCTGGGTTGTCAAATAAAACTCCTAGACCCCACACCAGAGTGAGGCACAGGAAAAATTTATTATAAATAAAGTTGCAAAGGAACATTCTTAGATAAAAACATTTTTTTATATCTTGTATGGTTTTTGCTCCCCTTATTTCTTTTTCCTATTATCCCTAGACATGATATTGATGGGTCAAAGGTATTTAGACTTGACAACTCTAGATACACATTTCAGGTGTGTTACCTGACTGGGTTTTATTATTTTCTATGTCTACAAGAAGAATATTAGAATTTCTGTTTCTCCACACCCCGGCTGACCCAGGTGTCTGAAAATTGAAAGGAGCCCAAATATTTAGCAAAGGCAAAAATGATGCATCCTTATTTTATTTTGATCTCCCTTTTATTACAGTAGAAATAGCGTTATACTTATTTCTTGGCCATCTTAGTGTGTGTGTGTGTGTGTGTGTGGGCTGCTGAAGTCCTGGGCCCATGTTTCTACTTGGAGCTTCATCTTTTTCTTAGTCTTCTTAAGACTACTTTATATAGTCACACAGCAAGGATATTAACCCTCTTCATGGCAATCAGACATTACACAACATGTCCCTGGTCACCATCACCATTTTTTTCACATGGAAATGTCTTTTATGGTATCTGGCTTCGGCTTTTCTTCAACTTGATATTACAACTATTCATCTTTATATTTTCTTTTAGCACTCTAACATATATTAAAATATTTTATTGCATTTATTTAATATGTATTTGGAATTTGTATTGAATGGAGTGGGTGATGGATTTATTTTAATTTCCTCTCGAGTAAACCCACTTATTCTAACTTCAAATTCCTAACTTTGTCACAGAAACACATTGCTGGGATGCACTGCATAACTTTTCTGAATCTCAGATGCCTTGCCCATAGAACACTTATATCACTGCATGAGAGACTTTTCTGGATAAAGATCAAATGAGGTAAGTTCTCAGCAGGAAGGAATGGGTGGCACATGAAACACTAGCAAAGTGGGCTGCTTCCCCTTGCCATAGGAGAGGGGCAGGTTTCTGAATTGGCCACTAGTCAAGTGAGTAACAAGGAAAATACAAGTATCAGGCGGATGGTGATTTTATACTTTACAATACAACTAACCAAATAGCCCTAGTTCCTTTTTTAAAAACCCTTCATAGTCTTGTCACTTTTATAGTCCCCCCAATAGTGAAGTCATTCCAGAACAATTTATTGAATAATGAATTCTTCTTATTTGTTTGAAATGTCACTTCTTTACAGACTTTTGATTTAGTTAGGCTTATTCTTCCATGTTGATATCTTATTCTTTGGTCTCTGTTCTGAAACCAATACCATACTGGCTTGTAGTTCAAAGCCCTACAATATCTGAACCTTGTTATTTCAAGAGCCTGTCCAACCTTCTTCTTCCCAGCTCTTCCTTAGTGTGTTTTCCCCACGGCCTCACCGTGAGTAGAGGTGAGCCTTGTTGGGCTGCTTGAGCTGAATCGTGGCAAACTTGGATTAGCCCCATAGCCTTTATGTGTCTGTTTTCTTTAAAATAAATGTGCCTGATTTAACCTCCCCATTGTCTACCAGATAGCTGAGGAAATGGTAAACTTGATCTCATAAATAAAATAAAATTTTGCATTATAAAATTCCCCTCTCAGTTTCTTGAAAACATAGTAGGTGTCAGGATGAGTATCTGGTAGAATAATACATTTGTAAGAGAAACAGGCTTGATTCCCACTTGTGTAGCAGAGTTATCCAAACAGCCCAACAGTGGAAGCAGCCCAAGTGTCCACTGATGGATGAATGCATGAACAAAATGTGGCCTAAACACACGATACAGTATTATCCATCCACAAAGAGGAATGAAATTCTTGACACATGCCACCACATGGGTGAACCTTGAGGACATTTTGCTAGGGGAAATAAGCCAGACATAAAAGGACAAATACTGTGTGATTACACTTATACGAGGGCTCTAGAGCAGTCAATTCAGAGACAGAAGTGGAATGACGGCCTGGCCAGGGTCCAGAGAGGAGGAGACAACAGAGAGCTGTCACCTAACAGGCAAAGAGTGTCGCGTCTGCAAGGTCAGAGGAGTTCTGTGTGTGGCAACGATGACGGCTGCACAGCAATATGAATGTACAGCTGCTATAAAGCTAAAAATGGGTGAGATGGTAAATCTTATATTACAGGTATTTCATCAAATAAATCAAGAAATAAAGGAAATAAAGAATAAAACAAGTAAATAACAACCCAAAAGGCTCTAGCGGATGACTATGAAGGTCCATGTCAGCTCCATTTTCTTTGAGACCAAAAACCAAGCAGGCGCCCACTGCCCCGTGGCGGGCACAGAGCAGCGGGAAATAGGGATCACGTCTCCTTTTAAGGAACTGGGAGCTCAGAAGTGGGAGCAGCTCGGGGAGCCTGGTGAGCACAAGCCTGCGTCTCAGCGCTGGCAGGGCGGTGACAGGGAGGGCCCTGCGCCCCGTGGATGGACAGGGCAGGGGCTGGGTCATGAGCGCTGAAGGAAATATGGATCCACTTCCTCCCTGGCGGCTGTGCCCGGTTTTGCCTGGGGCTCTGTGCGGGAGTGTCTACACCACTCTGCTGGAGGACAGAGCCCCGGCCTGGGCGCCACGGTAGGCTCTGAAGCAAGTCAGATGCACACACGGGCTCGGCCAGTCTCCTAGAGGAAGGATGGAGAAGCCCCTGGTGCCTTCCCCGCCACATGGGGGCGCCACTGCCCAGGGGTGACCCGCCCTGTCAGCACAGGGGCTAACTCGTACCATGAAAGACAGTTTTACCTCTTTCTTAAATAAATGCTCTTCTAGGCGACAGATATTTTGTTCACAATTTCTTTTTGTTTCAGATTAATGTGACTTGACACTAAACACGTCTCCGCCCTTCCCACCCCAACACCACACAGCTCGAGGCAGAGAGAACCTTTGTGCAACACTTACAATTGCCCAGATTGTTCTGAAAGTCCATCGACATATTGCTCAGAAAGATGTCGCTGACGATGTCCCGCCACTGGATGGTCTCCACGTTGCAGAGGACAGGGTTGTTGCTGAACCGCACAGCACCATGCAGGATCTCTGCTCAAGAACGGAACGGCAGTGAGCACGCCTCCCACCTCCTTCACACTCTCATGAAGTATGTGTGCATTTCTTTACATTTCTTCACATCTGCTAAAAAGATGCCAGTGTGCAAACCAGAGTCCCTGTGGTTAGTCCTCTGGAAGCTTCCCTGGAGGAGGAGGCAGACTGGGCCTTGAACAATGATTAGAAATGTAGAAGTAAGGACAGGAAGGAGCAGAATGGTTCCGTCAGTGGGCATAGCACGAATGATGAGTGCGTGGTAAGTGGTGGGCTGCTGGGGGGGGATCGACTGGGCCGGAACTGTCCTCGGTGTGAAGGCAGGTGGTGACCCACGCGCTGTGGATCTCGAATGCCGGGAGGGGTGGACAGCCTGCAGCTAGCATACCCCCAGGCACCTGGGGAGGATTTCCACTGGAGAAGAAGGGTGAGGGTGGCATGGGGCAGCAAGAATCCACATGGATAACAAAGAGACAGGCAGATACCAGGGGCACGAGGGACGTGTGATGTCCTGTAATTGTTTCCAAGGAAGAGCCGAGAGGATGTGCAAAATCAAAAGTGAAAAAAATCGAGCCTGTACAAAGGGAGAGTGTTGTTGCGCCAATGACATTTAACAGCAACATTTACAGAACGGCTCATGTGCACACAACCCTGTGCCAGTGCCATGGGGTCTGCAAAGATGAGCAGGACCTGCTGGCTTCTCTCTGAGAACCACAGGCCCGGGGGACTGACATGTCACCCAGTGTAACAACCCATGTCTGCAGGAGACGCTGACGCGTGGCAGGTGGGGCACTGTGCTGGGGGATTTGTACGCATTATCTTCATTAATCCTCACGACTGCTCAATGACCACCTGCCACATAAATACAGAAATACACCATGCTTAGATATACATAAAAAATGCCCACAGGCCGGGAATGGATGTGCCACGCAGAAAAGGAAGGCTTCCCTTGGGAGGGTCCTGGAGGCCGACGGAAAGAGCGAGACTGCCACGAGCGAGGTGGACGGGTGGGACTGGAGGAGGAGGAGAAGGAAGGGCACTGCAGGCCTCGCATGGCAGGCCCAGGGCCACGGAGCCTGGGCCTGCCACGCCACGGAGCAGGCACACGGAGCGGGAAGCAGGCACAGGGAGAGGGAAGCGGGCACAGGGAGAGGGAAGCGGGCACAGGGAGAGGGAAGCGGGCACAGGGAGAGGGAAGCGGGCACACGGAGCGGGAAGCGGGCACACGGAGCGGGAAGCGGGCACAGGGAGAGGGAAGCGGGCACAGGGAGAGGGAAGCGGGCACAGGGAGAGGGAAGCGGGCACAGGGAGCGGGAAGCGGGCACAGGGAGAGGGAAGCGGGCACAGGGAGAGGGAAGCGGGCACACGGAGCGGGAAGCGGGCACAGGGAGAGGGAAGCAGGCACAGGGAGAGGGAAGCAGGCACACGGAGCGGAAGCAGGCACACCGTTTCCTCAGTGGATGGCGGACAGTGGAGGACTGAGAGAAGGCTGGGAGGCTATGAGGCCCGAATTGTGGCGCCTTGTGTGGGCGGTGAGAGCGACAGCAGGGCGACCCCGGGAGCCCCCCTGGGGAGCCGCGCAGGCGGGAGCCGTGGAGGTCAGGACTGGAGCGCAGAAGGAGCCCAGCTGCCGGAGGGGCCGCGCGGAGGGCCGGAGGGGTGAGAGCCAGGGCCCGGGCTTGGGCCTGCGCCAGGCGGGTCGCGCCCCAGGTGGCGCCAGGCTAGTGCTGGGCGCCGCCTGACGGTGCGGGTGAGGCCGTGCCAGGGCCGCGGGGGCGGCGGAGCGCTTGCCTGGAGTCGCTCGCTTCTCTTCCGCAGGGCCCCAGGACGCACGCCGCCATGTTTCAGCAAGGGCGCCATGAGCACGTTTGAGGATGAGGACACTGAGGCACGGAAGACAGCACGCGCCCTGGGGCTTCTGGCTGCTGAGGGGTGGGGCCGGCGTGGGCACCCAGACGGCTGGCTCCGTGGGAGGCGCCAGCAACCTGCGCAACAGGCCACTGCACAGCACGTGGGCGCGACACAGGTCGCGTCCGCACGGACACGGAAACCGTGTGGGTGCGGCACAAGTCACGTCGGCAGGGGTGGTTGGTGGCGGGAATTTCTAAGGCAGTTTTACAGGCTGGCAAGCCAAGCAGCCAGGAGGGGAGCGGCTGGCTGGGTCTGTCCTTGCTGGTGTATGTGGCCCAGGCCCCAGCGCTGTATCCAGCTGAGCTCCTGTCACTGCAGAGCGACCCTGCTCTGCACCCCTGCTCCATCTCAGCCCCTACTCCAGCGCTGCGCCATCAGACTGCAGGGCATGTGGCAGGGAGCGCCTGGGAGGGGATTTGGTGGCTGTTGCTGGTCTCTCTACTCATTAATTAGTCTGGGGCCTTGGGACAGTTACTTTACTTGGGACTTGGGAGTTGCTTCTCTGTGAAATGGCAGAGCACACATGGTTCCCGGCTTACCACAGCTCAACTCAGATTCTTTTACTTTGCCCTGGTATGAATTCAACACACAGTCAGTAATGCTCCCCAAATTTTACTTACGATATTTTCGGCCTGCAACGGGTTTATCTGGACGTTAACCCTGTCGTAAGTCAAGAAGATCTGACTTTGAAGGAGGGCTGTGGGCTTTAAAGGCAGTTCCCAATTTATCAGTCTTGGCGCGAAATCTGCCACAGCGTGGGGCCACAGTGATCGATCTCTCCGATATTTAAAGTCAACTCTCCCTTTCTTCTGCTAGCCTCCACATTTTCCTCCCACGGGAGCCTCACAAGTGTCCTGGTCACGAGAACTCACACTTCCACGACACGCTCACTCCCGTCCTCAACTGACACGCAGCCTCCCGTGCAGCAGCACTGCTCTCGACTGCCTTCCACGTGGGCTGAGTTTTAGGGTCACTATCCCTGAGGCCTGGGTGAGTAACCAGGCTGGCGGCGCGTTTGCTCCCCACACACCACTCATTCCCACCCAGCTCGTCTGGCCACACTCCTTCACCCAGAAGCACTGCCAGCGCTCACTAGCTCTGTGGGCGTCTCACCACGCCTTCCGCCACCTGGAGGACTGGACCTGGCTCAACTCTCCCATTCCCTTTCCACTGTCTCCCGCCCCTCAGTAACTCCACCCGCTGTCTCCCGCACACAGGTGCACTCAGTACATGCGCATGTGATGACTGGAAGTCGCTCCGAGGGAGAATGAGGAAACCGACAGGCTGGCCGAGTGCTGCCGGAATCGCTCCCGCACTACAGCCCCGTGCAGGCCCCGCCACTCACCCTGCAAGTTCCTCATGGGCAGCTCCCTCAGTCCCGACTTGTTGGCGCCATAGTTGGACAAGACTGCGAGGGCGTAGGAGTTCTCATAGTGCGCGTTTCCTCTGATGATCTGCAGGTTTTCCAGGGGGATCCTCTCCACTGTGTTGAGGGCAATGAGGACGTAACCAGCAACCTCCTGGATGGTCTACGGAAATAAAACATGAACATGTTACTTTGCTTTTGAGGAACTCAGGAATCAAGGTCTGAAATGGGTCCAGAGAGCCCCAGGGCACCCAGCAGAACTGCGGTGCGTGCGAGGGGAGCGATGTGCAGCACGGGCGACAGCTGGCTGGGGCTGGGGCCTGCGGGAAGGACAACGTGCGCTGCTCAGGGAGGCTGGTCCAAGCGGCTGGCCAGAGGCTGTTCCAGGCCCCTTGTGCACTTAGAAGAACCAAAATAGTGTGCAGACAACCACACTTTGAACACTTGTCCAACCAGGGGCACGGGATTTCCACAGAAAAGTGGAAGGGAAGTCCAGGGTCGGGGAAGGAGGAGGGTGGGCAGCCTGCGTGGCTGCAGCTGGCTGGCCACCGGGAGTGAACTCCCATCGCGGGAGATGGGAGTGAGCGTCTCCCTGTGGTCCACCTTCCCCAGGGAAAAGCATCTGGACCCTCCCAAGCCCTGGCTTTAATTTGGAAAGTGGCTAGAAGACTGTGAGACAGAACCGCTCTGGGAGGTGTCCCAGGTACCACCCCAGACTTGGGAGCCCACAGGAGAATGCCATTCTTGATCCCACCTCTTAGCGAGCTGTGCAGGGTCCCGGGAGCCACAGGTGGTAGCAGCCTTTGGCATTAGAGACTCGGGCAGGGCCTGGGGAACTGGCGCTCGAGTGGGGTCGGGCTCCCACAGCAGGAACTGAGAAACAGGGGTAGCAGGGCGCCAGCCACAGCACTGGAGCTGGGCTCTCCAGGGCCAGAGCAGAAGGAGAGTTGCCGGGAGGTATGGTATTGACCTGTGTGGTGTGGACTGGTCAGCACAGCGAACTGCAGCACTAACTGAATATTCTGACTGTCTGCCACAGTTGAGACCGAGGAGTAAGTGCCACACCAGGACCAGGCTGCGGGAGGGAAGCAGGTCCCACTCTTGCGGGCCAAAGCTGTGGCACAGGCACTGGCCCTTCCTCCTGGCTGAGACCTCAGCGCAGCAGCAGTCACCCTTCACCCAGGTATTTTGCCAGGGGCCTGAGGACAGCCCCCGTGACCCAATCTACCACCTGGGATACCTGACCACTTCGTGCAAGTAACAGAAGTTGCACATAAACCCTACTGCTAACACCACAGCTGGCTCTTACCTGCAAGTGCCACCTCCTGGCCTGGAGGTTGCCTGCATAGCCCATTACAACTGCTGACCCGAGAGCACAGCACTCAGAAACAAGAAAAGCTTCTGGGGACCACCACTGCCTTGGCCGTGCCCCCCACCAGCTGCTCACCCACCCAGTACACGACTACAACTGGAATTTGAGAAAGCCACCGCATAAAGGCTACTTATCACCAAAAAACTCGTAAAGAGTCTTTGTCACTGTATGGACCCAGAAGCAAAGCCAAACAGTCCTGCCCAACCAACATCACAGTCACATCTTTAAGAGAAAAAGTACACAAAGTAAATTCAAAAATAATAAGTGACTCTTATTCCAGATGGGTAGAAATCAGTGTGAAGATAAAAGAAGCATTCAAAAACAAGGTATTAAAACATCCTCGAAGGAACACAATACTTCTCTAGCAACAGACCCTAACCAAAAAGAAACCGTCAAAATGTCAAGCAAATAATTCAAAGTATTGATTTTAAAGAAGCTCAATGAAATGTTAGAGAATCTGAAAACAAGTAAAAATAAGTCAAAAAATCAATTTAGAATATGAATGAGAAATCTAAGAAAGAGAAAAATGTCTTATAAAATCCAAACAAACAAATTTTAGAACTAAAAATTCATCGAAGGAATTACAAAATCTTGAGAGCTCCAATAATAGACTAAACTAAGCAGAAGAAAAAACTTGAAGACAGGTCTTTTGAAATAATTCAGTCAGAAAAAAATAAAGAAAAAAGAATAAATATAAATGAACAAGGCCTTCAAGACACACGGACTACATAAGGGAACCAAATTTATGAGTTTTCAGTATTCCCAAGGGGGAAGGAAAAAAATCAAAATGTTTAGAAAACCTATTTAAGGAAATAATGGATGAAAACTTCCCCAGTCTAGCAAGAATTTAGATATCTAGACATAGAAGGCCTAATGATCCCTAGGAAAATACATTACAAAGTGGACTTCACCACAGCATATTGTCATTAGAATGTTTAAAGTCAACATGAAGGAGAAAATTTTTTAAAAATCAGCAAGAGAAAAAAGCACCTAGTCATCTATAAAGGAAACTCCATCAAACTAACAGTGGACTTCTCAGCAGAAACCTTACAAATCAGAATAGATGGGATGGTGTTTTCAAAGTGCTAAAAGAAAAAAACTGCCAGCCATGAATTTTATATCCAGCTAGACTACGCTTCATAAATGTAGCAGAAATAAAGTCTTTCCCAAACAAGCAAACACTGAGGGAATTCATCATCACTAGATTGGCCCTATAAGAAATGCCTAAAAGAGTCCTAACATAGAAACAAAAGGTCCTCATTCACCATCATAAAAACACACAAAAGTATAAAACTCATAGGTCTCATAAAACAATCACACAAAGGAGGAAGAGAAAAGAATCAAATGGCAAGACTACAGAATTCCACCAAACCACAAAGACAAGTAGAGAAAAAGAATTTACAAAGACTTTATAAAACAACTAGATAACAACTGATATGACAAAAACAAAACCTCACATATCAACGTTAACTTTGAACATAAATAGAGTAAATATTCCATAGATTGGCAGAATGGATAAAAAATGATCCATATATATGCTGCTTATAAGAAACTCATCTGTAAAGAAACATATACAATGAAAGTAAAAGGGTGGAAAAAGATATCCATGCAAATGGAAAACAAAATTGAACAGGAGTAGCTATACTTATGTCAGATAAAACAGACTATAAATCAAAAACAGCAAAAAAAGGACAAACAGGTTTATAATATAATGATAAAAGGATCAATTCAGCAAGAGAATATAACAATCCTAGATATATATAGAGTCTAGATCATGCAGATTCATAAAATGAATATTACTAGATCCAAAGAAAGAGACAGACAGTAATACAATAATAGTGGGGGACTTCAGCACCCCACTCACAACACTAGAGAGATAATTGAGCAGAAAATCAAAAAAGAAATGTTGGACTTAAATTGAACTTCAGATCAAATGGGCATAACAGACATTTACAGAACCTTCTACCCAATAAGTACAGACTACACATTTTTCTCATCAGCACATGGAACATTCTGCAAGATAGACTACATGTTAGGCCATAAAACAAGTCTCAATGAGTTTTAAAAAATTGAAATCATATCAAGTAGCTTCTCAGACTACAGCAGAATGAAATTAGAAATCAATTTCAAGAGGAAATTAGGGAATTATACAAATACATTGAAATTAAACAGCATGATCCTGAATGATCACTGGGTCAATGAAGAAATTAAAATGAAAATTAAAAAATGTTTTGAAACAAATGAAAATGGAAACACAACATACTAAAACCACAGTGATACAGCAAAAGGTGTGCTGAAAGGGAAATTTATAGCATTAAATTCCCACATCAAAAAAGTAGAAAGATGACAAATTAACAACTTAACATCATACCACAACTACCGTGTGATCCAGCAATCTCCCTACTGGGTATCTACCCAAAGGAAAATGCATCATTATATTAAAAAGATACCTGCACTCACATGCTTATCACAGCATTATTCACGATGGCAAAGATATGGAATTGACCTAAGTGTCCATACATGGATGATTAGATGAAGAAAATGTGGTATATATGTGCATAATGGAATACTTTGCAGCCATGAGAAAGAATCAAATCATGTCTTTTGTAGCAACATGGATGGAACTGGAGGCCATATCTCAAGTCAGACAACTCGGATACAGAAAGTCAAACACCGTATGTTCTCACTTATGTGCACACAAGGAGACAGAGTGTGGGATGATAGCTTGGAAGTGTGGGGGGTGGAGGGGTGGATGACGAGAAATTACTTAATAGGTAACAACGTACAATGTACCTTGTATGTTATTTGGGTGTTGGATACACTAAAAGCCCTAACTTCATCAGATGTAATCATATGTAATACATACACGTAACAAAATTACACTTGTACCCCATACATTTATACAAATAATTTTTAAAAAGGAATGCTGCGACTATCATTCTACTTGGTGTTCTACACAGATAAAATGGAAATTAAAAAATTATTTTGTGTCTGTCTTGTATGATTTCTTATTTTAAAAGAAAGAAAAAAAAATTTCAGAAGGTAGCCAAGCAAATCCAAGTTCAACCACCACTAAACTCTGAAGCCTTCAGAGTGGCTCTCGCCAGCTCACTAGAGCCTACTGTGAATAGTCAGGAATTTTGTGACCTGCTTATACAGCTCTTGGTAGTTTGAAGCCTGCTATGGTGGGAGTATTCACACCAAGAAAAGGGGCAAATGCTATAAAACAGGGCTTCTTCTTCTTCTTTTTTTTTTTTTTTTAATAACTAGTATACCACCAGCACACCATGGCTGAAGTAATGGTCAGAGTTTACTGTCAGTGTGTGCGATGATAGTGGAATGCCAGACCAGCCTGTTTCCCTTCGATGCTCTTTTCTAGCTATCACTTGACACTAGCTGGTAAAGTGGCTTTCTCATAAACTCCCATCTGTTCCTTCCTAGGACTCGTAATCGCCATAGCAAAAGTAAACACTCTTTAAGTTAAATTCTGCTAACTCCTTTATCTACTTATATTTACTTGTATTATATTTGGGTAGGACAATCAACATCATTGAACTAACCTTTAAGAAAGAAAGGTCATAATCCCTTTGCACGTAGGTAATTTCCAAATTCCCAAGGACTACTTCACAGTTATTGAACATTCTCTGGAGGCTCAGAAAGTGGTCTTCAAAAGTACCCAACTGGGTGAGCTTGTTACTTGTGCCTTGGCAAACTGGAAGACAAAAGAAGATATCATGTGAAATGCTGAGAAAAGCAGGAAAACTAAAATAAAACAATATTCATTGACTTTATAAACTTTAGTGACCTATGATATTAATTCTGATTAAAGGACATATCAAGGCAAATGTGATAAAAATGTTTAAGTTTGTATAAGTGAACTTCATAATAAGAGATAGCTTGTCCCTATAATGCATGGAATTGCATTACATTAACATACACACAAAAAATGATAAAAATTCAAGAGAGAATAGATGAAAATGCTATAAAAGTAAAGATAGGATAAGTCTATAAAAGCTCCAGTAGGCAAAAAACAAACATCATAAGGCATTTAAATAATAATTACAGGGTTGAATTAATAACTACATAATGAACTTTTTACTTTGCAAAAACATAGTATGTCACATTGTTGTTTGTGCAAAGGATGTTTCCAAACACAACATACACTAGGCAATAGTTCTAACCACAACATTGCACGCCTAAAATCAGTGACAAGACTGTCAGTTAAAAACCTAACTGGCTGGAGATTAAAAATATTCTTCTAAATTAATGCATCAAAAAACAAATCAAAGGTCTAATCATAGAATATTCAGAATATAATAGAAACAAAAACATAACATTTAAAATAACACTCAGCTAGTGAGAAAGCAACACTACTGTCGATCCACCCAGCATAGGTGCAGGTGTGACCGCTCTGTGCCACCTGCCAATGGCACGCTCAGCCCCTAATGCACTTATAAGGCATCAAACTAATCCAAGCAAACATTTAAATTAGGGGACAATGCTGGACTATAGAAATGCACTTGGGAGGCTGTATTTAAAAGCAAAGGGGAGGATTACAGCAGAGTCATATTCACAGACCCGGCTCTGTGAGAGGCATGTCTAGGCCAGCGTAACAAAACACAGGCGTGGGGCTTTGAGGCAGGGAGCTTGTGAAGGGACTGTGATTTGAACCGAAATGACTGTAAGAGTGAAGAAACATGAACTCCGGCTTTGCAGGTTGGATTCAGACCTGGCCCTTCCTCATCTCCATGGCGCTAAGCAATCAGTGACCAGGCGGCAGAAAGCAAAGTCAGCAGCAGGGCACTGTCTTCAGAACTCTTCTTAAAGGTGCATTTCTGCCACACAGGCTTCTCTGCTCCCTCCCCATGGGACTGCTCGCAGTATCTGGGAGAGCACAGTCAGCCCAGCACTCACTGACACCGCTGGCGAGGCTGTCCCCACATGCTCTTTAGCTCCGTGGCCACTTCCCTCTTCTTCCCTTCTGTGTTCTCATTCGTATTCAGTGGGAGCAAGAACTTTCACGTGGGAACTATGGAAATCGACACTGTGGATTCCCTGCCTCCTAAGTCCAGGGTAGAATCCTCTATGACTTCCCAACCTCCGCTCTGGCTTGGCCCAGCGTCTCTGGGCTGCTGCCACTCCAGAGCACAGGCTGCCCTGGATGCAGCCTCAAGTTCGAATAGTCTCGCAATTGTCTGCTACACATGCAGACAGGGCCAGACTGATTTCCCAATTCTAAGCCCCTTCCAGACGTCGCCACTCATGTAGGTATAGGGTTTTGACAAGAACACAGGACCTTCCAGGTGACACACCTTGGAACAAAAGCTGCTTTCCTGGCTGACAGACCTCGGCCTGACTCTAATTCTAACTGATCGCTGTGGTCCAGGTAGCAGCAAGTGCTGCTTGGGCCCTCCGCTAACCTGGTAAACAGGGTCGACTAGGACCTTGGGCTGAGCAGGTTCCAGAAGTTTCTTCAATGTACAGAGGAATGGAAACAAAGACAATTACTTTCATTTTAAATGATCAAGGACATTAGCTTGTAAGTTTCAGCTGAACCAAAGAAAATTTTATTTTTAAATCAATGAATAAGTAACTTTTGTCAGTAAAATATAGGACAGCATGCCAGTTAAGATTAGTCTGTTAGAAGAAGCAATATTTTTAAAAGACTGTACTTGTGTTTTCATTCATTTACCCAAAAAGTCATAAATGAGCACCAAAAGTATTTATTTGATGAATTCCTATCTATCATAACCTTTTATTGTCTATGACTTAGCATGAATTACTTTTATAGTCAGAAAAAAGATCCTATATTTGGAAGATAATAGCAACATTACACATTATTGATGTGAATATTAATTCATAAAACATTTTGGGAAGCAATTGGACAACCTGTGTAAACAAATGAATATGCTTAATTCTACATCATGATGATTCCACATTGGAAAACCTATTCTACAGAACTAGACCTAAACATAGAAAAAGTTTAGCCAGGCACAGTGGCTCATGCCTGTAATCCAAGCATTGTGGGAGGCCAAGGCAGGAGGATTGCTTGAGGTCAGGAGTCCGAGACTGGCCTGAGTCAGAGCCAGACCCCATCTCTAGCAAAAGTAGAAACAATTAGCGTGGAAATCACGTGAGGCCTGGAGTTTGAGATTGCAGGGAGCTATGATGACATCACTGCACTCCACCCAGGGCAACGGTGAGACTCTGTCTCAAACAAAAAAAGCTTCATGCAGACTGCTGTTTATTACTTATTTTTTATTAGTAGCAAAAATTTGCAAAGAAACTTCAATGCCCAATTTACCCAACATGTCTATTCTTGAGAATAAGAAAGCAGTTGATATATTATCTGAGTCAATGTAAGGCAAGACCATCCTGATTACCATCCTAAGGTTAACTACTAAAGTATGAAAAGAAATCATGACAAGGCTGTTTCTTCTGAGGTTTTCTCTTTTCATATATCCAAAAGGAGAGTGCAGCATGTAAGTGAGATCTAGGATGACGGTCAGAATAACTTGGTCTAGGTTTCCTGATTAAAACAAAATATAAGTCTTGTTCCATCTTTGTACCAAATATCTCATGTTATAAATACAGAGCAATGAGGAAAATTTAAATGTGAGACCACCGATATAAGTAAAATCATTCAGAAAATACCAATCACAAACTAGTTAGGCATATTCAAGACAAAACTTCAAAGAGTAAAGAGCTTTTTAATTAGTCCAAGAGAAAGTTCTTGTTTAACCATTTTCTCATTGTGTGACTTTGAACCACTTCCCTAAGCCATGCCATGCTTTCCTCAAATATGAAGAGGGTGACAATAATATTGACCTCTGCTGTGGTCTCAATGTGTCCCCCAAAGTTCTTGTGTTGAAAACTTAATCCCCAAAGCAACAGTGTTGAGAGGTGATTAGGTCATGAGAGCCCTGCCCTCCTGAGTTGATTACTGCCGTTACCGTGGGAGTGGGTTAATCATCCTGGGAGTGGGTTCTTCATAAAGGCTGAGTTTGATTCCCTTCCTCTCTGTCCCCCGACCCCTCACATGCACACTCTCTTGCCCTTCTACCACGGGATGACACAGCATAAAAGCCCTCGCCAGGTGCTAAGCAGATGCTGGCACCATGCCCTTGGACTTCTCAGTCTCCAGAACCATGAGCCAAATAAATTTATTTTTTTATAAACTACCCAGTCTGTGGTATTGTTACAGCAGCACAAAATGAACTAAGGTAACCTCCCAGAATTTTTTTTGAAGACTGAAGGAATATATAAGCTTTTGACTTTCTTTTATTAAAGTTAGCTACTGAGAATGTGACAGGAATATAATATGATGTGCATGTTGACAGATACTGGGGGACTTCAGTCAACGTATACTGCCCTGAGATATTGTCTAAACTGGCATGTTTGGATCTGCATACAGGTTTACTCTAATGTTAGACATTAAATACTGTTACTTTGTCTGTAGAATATTTATCTAATCAGAAAATTTTAAAAAAGGAACATATTGTACTTTAGGAATTTCATAAAGATATGCATTTATAATTAGGTATTTAAGCAATTTATTCAATGAGAAATTTAATATTAATTTAGGTCTATACATTTGAAAATTAAAAGAGTTTGTGTCAAGCTCCATACAAAATGCTAGTGCTCTTGTAAATGCTCTAGCTCTTGTAAATCTGACAACAAATTCTATACATCAAGAGACCAGCAGGCCCTACAACTCAGGTCTTCAAACCACTAAGTTTTTGTCCTCAAATTTTATCATGAAGATTTGTAAATGTATAGAAATGCTGAATGAACTGTATCATGAACATCCTTATGTTACAATTTTACTATATTTGCTTTATCACATACCTATGCATCTATCCATCTGATTTTGGGATGCATTTTAAACTACAGTAGAAATATCAATATACTTCACCTTGGCATGTCACTGACTACAGTTCAATATTAATTTACAGTTGTTATTTTTGAGGAAACATCCACAAACGGTGAGAGGATTAATCATTCAACAAATGCATGTGCCTGCAGAAACCAAGCTCCCATAGAGATATGAACCTCAGGTCACCCTCATGCCCCTCAGAGTTAATCCCTGCCTCTACGCACCAGAGGTAACCACTGTTGTGAGCTCTTTTTGCTGCAGAATAATTCTGCCTACTTTAGAACTTCATACAAATGAAATCGCTGATGTTGCCCTTTGTGTACAGCTTATTCTACAGTGCAGTGTTTCTGAGATGCATCTGTGCTGCTGTGCTACACTTCGCTTTTCGTGAGATTCAGGAAAGCATGCATAGCAGTTACCTGTGTATGATCCTTGGACACCTAGGCTAACCCATGGTCTAGTTATTCTTTCTCTTAAGAAAACCCTCACTTTATCTTAACTGAAAATAAAAACAACCTGTCTCCTTTAAGTCTTGAAATGACCCTGGATTTATGGGGTAGGCTCTGTGGCCTTCCTCTGCCATTATGGGGGTGTACACCCCTCTCTGCACACAAGCCCAGGCAAATCTGTATCACTGATTAACACATGACATTAAAACAAGTTTCTCCAGATTTGCCCAAATCTACTTAGACACTTAGTAGATTTATAATTGTTTTAATTTGTTGTTTTCTCAACTACATGTTAATAGCTGCCAAAGTAGTTGGGCTCTTGTAAATAATCTCTCCCTTTGGCCTCCTAACTTGTCTCTGCTTCTATTCTCGCCCTATTTTCTGCAGAGCACTCTGTTTCAAAGCAGAAATCACACCCTACTAGTGCTTGGTTTGAACCAGCCAAAAGCTTCCCAGCATAACTTGAATCGGTGTGAGCCTGCTTCCTCCTGTGGTCTGTGAGGCCCTTCAGCTGTCTCTTGCTGCTCACTGTCCCACACACCTCTGCTTCTCTCACTCGGGCCCAACTCCTGCCCACCCAGGGCTACCCCATCTGGGTCAATGCTCTCCCCCCACTACCCTTCTCATCTGAATCTTTGCCTCTTTTCATAGCTGAGGCTCTGCACGGATGGCCCCGCCCCCGGAAAGCCTGTTCTGCAACCACGTTAGCTTAAGTGCTCTCATCTACGATCTGTCACATCATCCTTTCTTTTCTTTCTACAGCGACCACTACTTATTATTAAATAGTAATCAGTTAAAATAATCAAAAATTGTTTTGTTTATGCATTTGCTATCCATCTCTCCCCACCACATACATATATGATGCTCCTTGACTTATGATGGGGCTATGTCCTGATAAACCCGTCCCAAGTTAAAAATATTGTTGAGTATGGCCATTTTGTAGACATGATGGGATGCAAGAACACAAAACGCAAGATTCTAAAAGTGTTGGCAACACAGTACACTGTAGAGCATCAGTTTTTGACTCTCCTGATCTCCTGGCTGACGGGAGGTGAGGCTCCTTGCCACTGCCCAGCATAGCAAGAGAGTGTTTCACCTCCTAACATTAGCCTAGGAGAAGATTGAAACTCAAAATTTGAAATGTGGTTCCTAGTGAATGTGTGTTGCTTTCACACCATTGTAAAGTCAAAAACTCCTAAATCAAACTATGGTAAGTTGAAGTCTCTCTCTACGTATGTATATCTCATTAGATTGTTGTGAAGTACACACACATGTTGTTGCATTGACATTTTTGGTGTGAAAGCAATGGGTGACCATGTGACTGAAGTCTTAACCCTTTGCACTTGGATGTCGAGTGTGACTCGACACGGTTAGCAAAAATTATAGAGATTAAAATTACTCTTTGAATGTATCAATAATTTGAAATATTAAAAAATCCAAATAAATAAGTTGGTATGAAGAGAAACTCCAGTTTTTTATTCTACTGCCGTGCTTTGTAAAATCTGGGGTATTTAAAAAATTAAATCCCGAGTAGAATAAAGGAATTGAGAAAAAAGTGAGCGAGTGCAAAGGGTCAAACTACCTGACCTGGGTTTCTTTGCCTTTTTTTCCCCACGCGTCTGATGGAGGAGGAAAAGATGGAGGCTGGATGTGTTTTAAGAGTGACAATCTCCCCAGTTTCTCAATGGTCATTATAAAATTTTTCTAGTCTAGGTAGATATTTAATTAAGCTTTAAAAGTGAAAGGAGGATTTTTTCCAAGTTCGTGCTGAAAGGTTTAAGGAAATCTCAAATAAGATATTTACATAATAGGTTCAAAATATATATAAGAAAAAGATACTCAGTGAATTTGCAGTGGTTTCATTGTATTAGGATTTACAATTTATTGTGGTTTACTACAATTTCAAAATGTGTATGTGTGTGTGTGTATATATATATATATATATATAAACTATGCTAAAAAGCACAGAAATGTGACAGGAAGAAAGTAGACCATGTTATTAACAATGGTCTTTTCTTAATGATGGATTTCTGGGTGTTTTTCTTATTTCTTCTTCATAGTTTTTACAGTTTTCAAATTTTCCACAGTAACCATGTATTACTTTAAAATAAAAGGTTGCCAAGGAGAATATTTACAAAAGTCTACGTTGAACAAGGTCAAAGATGGATATTTTAATAAAATGTATTTTTTAATGGAGAAATGATCACGTACAACTATTAAGATCCTCAATTTATCCCATAGAAATAGTGCTGTCAACTGTGGTTACAGTATCGGACTAGTCTATGAAACTTATTTAATCTACATGATAGTTTGCAATAATAGGAACTAAAACAATCTATGGTTGTGAGTCGTCGAAATAATTGGAAAAACAAAAGTAAATACACAGCAGCACTTAAATTTTCACTGTGGGTTTAATCAAAGGTTTTGTGGAATGGGAAAAGTCTCATAACCGTGAAGAAAATTTTTCTTCATTTTATAAAACTTTGTTTTTCTCAGTGGTTCCTTATTTTAATATATTTTGTTTCACAACTAATACATAGTTCTTAGTTGGAAGGCACCTGGAGATGCTTGTCAAACTGGATTTGAATCTGTATTGCAACATGGAAACACACATGCAATACTCAAAAAGTCCTCTTTGATAATTTGCCATGTGCGTTATAATATGCCTACTGGACCAGACACGCCAAGCTTTGGCATGCCTGGCACAGCTGCAGACTCAAGTAACTCTAATTAAGTTAACAAGCTTCAAAATAACAGCTCTTATTCTGAGTTGGGAAACAACTCCAAACCTGGTTCATTTCATCCCCGGGATTCTCCTGCTAGTCATTACAATAACCTCAAGCTAAGTTTGTGATTTGTAAAAAATGTACCAAGCAGAGTTAGGATACCTTTGTAGGTTGTGTCCCACTCTCTCGGGGTTGTGGGATATGTTTCCAGTGCCATCAGCATGAAGATCGTGATGGCATCATTATGAGATGATCTCCCGCCAATTATCTCAACTCCCAGGTCTCAGTGGACTCCGGCTAAAATGCACCAGCTCTACGACGTTCACAGAGCAGCCAAGCAGCAGAGATCGTGCACACGAAGTTTCTTAAATCACAAATTTCTAAGCAGAAATTATGTACAACACTGAGGCTTTACCTTGTCAGTAACCACTGTAATTTATTTCTGCCTACATGTCTTCAATGACACCAGCAAAGTATTTTTACCCCTACTAGTTTTTAAATCAATAATCTTAAATCATAGAGGAATCGCTCCATCTTTTATGGGCAGTTGAATAGCGGGTAAATCAGAAATGAATTTGACCTGTTATTGGACTATAAGAAACAAAAGAGGAATACAAAAGATTTTCATCGATCTGACATTTTTTCAATCCAATAAATCTGTTTTGAGTACCTACTATGTGCCTGGCAACATATTTTGCCTTGGCGGCCCATTTCTCAGATCTTCTATATTTTAACCACATGGATACGTACTGAACAAAAATTCACAGATAGAGGAAAACGTTATTTATATAGAATTAGGCCTGCACGTGGCTGGAGTATTCCTTGAAACTGCACACTGTGCAGAGCACGCTGAGGAAAGGACAGGATCCGGGTTTGGTTCAAGGTCTCTCCGCGGGACCGCGGTGTCGGCTTCCCTGCCCGCCGGAGGGCGACGCGGCGGGCGAGCGCCTCCCCTGCGGCCAGGGTGCGCCAGTCCCTGGGCGGGACGCCTCGGGGCGCGGGCACACCGGCACCCTAACCCGCCTGCGGCCTCGGGACACTCGCGCCTCCGCCCAGCCCCCAGCGCGCCGCCGGCCCCGCGTGAGAGAGAGGCGCTGGGAAGGGCGCCGGTGCCCGGGCAGCCGGGCGGGGCGCGCGGGGCGGGGCGCGCGGGGCGGGGCGCGCGGGGCGGGGCGCGCGGGCGCGGGGTGACGGCACACGGGTGATCACCGCACAGTCGTCAAGAATGAATCAGAAGCATTAAAATTCACTGTCCTTAAGGGATACAGTAGTCCTTTGGGGAGATAACTTCACAAAGGGAATAATCTTAAGACTTCCCAAAGCCGTACTATGTGGAGATGTGCTAGATGAACACCAGTCAGAAAGATGACGCAGCCAAGCGAGAGTGATCTGGGGAGGAAATACCAAAACTGCTTATTATCAAACAAATGAAAACATAGTACTTCGCATTGAGATTAAAAGAGTGACCTGCCTATAAGTGCAAAGCGTTGGGCTGGGGGATTTCACCATACATAAATAGTCCCACAGTTCACCTCACTTAAAAAAATGAAGTTTCTCTCATTTGTTTCCCCCCACTTTTCCTGTGTTCCTCTCCTCTGAGTCACTTCCTGAATTTTAATCTGGGGGCACAAGTTATCTTTTCTGGTTTATTTATAGTTATCTATAAGAATCACATCTTCCATTTTTCTTATGAACAAAAATCTTGAAAAAGATTTGTAATGTGCAAGGAAATAAAATAATTCCTTCTTCCTTTTTTTGCAAGTGTTTCTCTGCAGAGAGACTCTGTTTGGGTTCTGTGTGACAGTGCATGTCCACTCCGATGGTTTGAATGTTCTTTAAAATGTTTTCTTCTATTTTTACCCAAGTTTATCAGTCTCAGCCAGACACGGTGGCTCACACCTGTAATCCTAGCACTCTGGGAGGCCAAGGCGGGTGGATCGTTTGAGCTCAGGAGTTCAAGACCAGCCTGAGAAAGAATGAGACCCCGTCTCTACTAAAAATAGAAAAAATTAGCCGGGCATGGTGGCACATGCCTGTAGTCCCAGCTGCTCGGGAGGCTGAGGCAGGATTGCTTGAGCCCAGGAGTTTGAGGTTGCTGTGAGCTAGGCTGATGCCACTGCACTCTAGCCCAGGCAACAGAGTGAGACTCTGTCTCAAAAAATAAAAATAAAATAAAATAGTCAGTCTCTAATGCACAATTGTGTTTTAAGGACATCTCCATAAATATACCCACATTTATATGAGTTTACCCAGAGCATTAGGAAAAAAACAAACACACAAGTAACAATGCTCCCTCCCCCCTCAAGAAAAAGCGAAAAGCTAATGACAACCAAACATGTAAACAAAAGAACAAATGGCCAAGACACCAGCAGAAGGCTGACACCACGGAGCTTCCTTCTGAGAACAAAGGTGCTCCTTATACTCCACCATGACCGTGACCTCAGTGGCACTTGGCTGCAGCAAGGCCAGGTCTAGCTGCGTGGCCACTGTGACAGTCACTATCCCATAAGCCTGTGCACGGGACACTCCTGAGTGCTGCTCTTGCAGGGCCCCAGCAAAGCTGGGCGATGGTGCACGAACTGGCAGGAGGTCCTAGGACCTTCCGTGGGCCGCCCTGAGGTCAGACGTGGACCTCTCAGATCCTACAGGAACAGGACAATGATGCGGTCAGACGCTGGGAGGCAGGAGGAAGCACAGTGACTCTGGGTACTAGAGGAGGTAGGCGGGGAATGGGGGCACAAGCCAGGATTTCCACGCCGCTCTCACCTCTGAGCTCCCACCATGCGGCCTCAGGTTGGAATTGTGAGTCATCCCATCCTTTTCACCTGGGAACAAATGGGAAGTGGTGAAAGAAGAAAAATAATTTTCCCCCCAAAATTCCTGGCTCGATTTCACCAAAGCACAGCCTCTCTGCTCACATTACAGAAACAAGGCAGGTCATCAGCAGAGCCACTGAACCACTACTTATGTTTATGTCATGAAGTGTTTGAAAAGTAAAAACATCAATAAATAAGTGGCGAGCTAATCCCTGAGCTGTTTGGTGACGACAATAAGCAATGACATATCATTGGCACGCCAGTGACCTGGGTCACAAGGTCTGAATTGGAATCCTGGTTCCACCACTACCGAGGCAACTTCTTAGTCACTTTCAGGGTTTTTTTTTCTTTACTTATAAATCAGGGACTAATGTGCCTTGCCTGCTGGGAGACTTAGTGAGAGGGCGAGTCCCCAGTCAAGGCACCAGGCACACTTGGTGAGGCCTTAGTAACTGTCACTAAGGTCCAACTGTGAGTGAAATCTGGATGGTTTCCCAGCTGAAGGAATCGCTTCCCTGCCTCTAGCTCTCTCTGAAACTGGCCCTGCGTCCTCCTGCTCACGCTGGGCTGTGCGGCCTGGCCAGGCGCCTGGAGTCTCGCAGGGAGGTGGAACAGCTGATGCTGACACAGCTAACCGGCCGCCAGGGTCACAGGGGCCAGCCCACGGCTTGACAGGAAGGCATCTGGACCACAGCTGACCTGGGCGCCCGTGCTGGGCACTCAAAGCTGAGGAAGCCACACCTCTGTGTGCCTTTGCGGAGGATTCCCCCCAGAGCTCTGCCTGCTTGCTGCTCAGGACATTTCTCATTTTCCACTGTTGCTATTTTGCATTTAGAAAAGGGTCCCGTCTGATCCTGGTAGTGGTTTTCCAAGCAGAATTGGATCTGTGTGCAGTGGTGCACATGTTTTTATTTAATGATTATTTTTAAATGAACAATCTTTTCACTTACTCCTACTCCATTTAAATATTCCTTTTAGTTTCATTTGCAAGTGGGCAAGAGGACTTGGTGTAGAGAGGAAAGCGCCTTCCCTTCCCTGGTCGATGATCGTTTCCTGGGTTTGTTGGCGTAGGAAAACTGACTCAAAAGTCACTAACAACTACCAAGTTAACTCAAGAGAAGTCCAAACTAAGTTTCTGCCACAGAAGAATCTTAATTTCGGCTCAGGAAACTCTTGCCATGGGGCAGTACTGTTGTCTCTGGAACACATTAGCCCCTCCACAAGGAGAGCTATCAACTAAAACTAACAGTTCTAGCAATGACCACTTGACATTAGATGACTTCCCTGCCTGAAAAAATCTGTGAGTTTGGAATGTGCACCAGAGCTGGCTTTGTTGGCCACAGGTCTACATCTAGAGGAGAGAGTCTGAAGTGTCCCTTGTGGTGCTCCAGAGCCGTAGTCAGCACACCCTTTCTGGAACAGCCTGAGAGCAAATGTTTTCAGATTTGAGGATCATATGGTCTCTGTCCCAACTACTCAAATCTGCTGGTATAGTATGAAAACAGCCGCAGACAACACAACTTCATCACGAAATTGTCCCTTACGCTGATCTGAGACGAGTCACCTGGTAATTTGCTCTGGCTTAACACAGACACAATTTGTTTCTCTTCTACCTTATGGCCCTGCAGATATTTCCAGGTAATGATCGCTCCTCACCTCTCTGCTCACCCCAGAGCTTTCCTGCATATTCCATTCTTCTGCAGTTCTCCTGGGAATTCCATGTGTCTGGCCTCCTGCACAAGGACATCCTCTGCAAAGATTGCCCCATCCAGATCCTGCCCTGGCTTCCTTAGCCCCTGTGGGTATCTCTTATGTGTGAGCTTTGTTTATGCTTGCGTGGAGAAAGCATTCTGTTGTTTCACAGCACGTTTCATCTCTTTAAATAGATAATATGTCATCAGAGAACAGTAAACACTTTGTTTCCTTTAGTTTATTATTTCAAGAAATTCAGCAGGCAATAAAAGAATAAAAATATTGCTGAATTACTGGAATATCTGCATTAACATCATATATAAATTTTCAAGTCAACAGACTCCATTCCCTTTTTTGTAGAGTTTAATACTGAATGTGGCAGTTGAGCAATGAAAATGGAATCTGTTTCATATGTTAATTGTAGGGATGATGGCAAATTCCTCTCCAGCTTGGATGAGGAAGTATTTTTCCTTGCTTGGGTCTCTCCTAGGTTTAACTTTTCTGTCACATCCTACTAGCTTAATATTAACAGAAGTAGATTTGCTGTTGAATGCAGATACAGAATTCTATTGTTAAAAACCCATTTTCTGATTGAAAGTATTTGACATTTAACCAGAGTAATATTCTCCAAAAACATGGAAATAACAGGCAAGAAATTAGAATAACAGACAAGAAAACACAACATGATCATCCTTTGCTTCATTATTAATTATTATGCAAGAGAATACGCAAATAACACACACGGGTGAGTCACAAAGCATATTTCATTTTCTTAAAAAAATGCCTACCTTCAGCTTTTCTCTTACATTTCACTTTGCTTACGGAAAGCATTTTGTAATTTTCTTCTTTGTTAAACTTAGTTAAATAGCCTTTCTATTTAAGTGCAACAACTAGGTGAAGCTGCTCCCCATGTCAATAATTCTAGGCCAAAGAACATATGAGTGGATTTCCTTATCTGTCAGTAATAACTGTGAATTCTTTTCCCATTGGGGACAATTTCAGACTATCTGCAAGGAGTCATATGAGCTGCTTTTGATCATCAGAAGTAGCTTTCAGAAGGCAGGTCCTGTTAAGCAGAGTTACAAGGCATTCACCAGGAACCCTACAGGGGAAGAAGCCTCCCCCAGTTGCTCGAGAGGGTGAGTCTCCGAGACTCCTAGAGGCTGAGTGCGGGGAGGAGTGGAGCACGGGGCTCTAGCCTCATTGCTGGGTCCAGAAAACTGCCAGGAATGAAAGCTGTTCACCCCTCAGCACGTCTAAGCACCAAATCCAGGCTCAGCAATTCACACCAGGAGATGGGAAACCTTTTTATTTGTTCTTGTGCCAAGCCTGGCTTCTCTGGCTGTCCCATCCAATCTGACAGAACATGCTGACAGAGATAAAGTCATTACTGGCACCTGGGGCTCTGCGTGCCCCGCAGCACGGCTGCCGCATGCAGTGGTTTCCAGTGGCCTTCTAAGTGCCTGCGAGGCAGAGACTGGTGAAATGGACATATTTTAGTGAGTCTGTAATCTAAAGCAAGCTTTGGTTTTTCTTTTTCAGCTGATGGCCTATTACCGAGGGCAGCAACCAGAGAAGCGAAAACCGTACATGTGTGCTGTACGCCGCGACTGAACTCATCCATAAGCTGTTTATCCTGGCGTGGCGTCAGGTCTGGGCGCTGTGGCAGAAGGGGTCGCTCCTAAGGGCTACGACTGCCTCCCACGAACCAGTTTCTGTGCTGCTGAACGGCCTTTCCAAGCAGATTTTTCTCCCTGAAGCTGAGAAAGTTTTCTACACAAGCATTCCTTTGTAAGCCCAATTAAGTTTTACAATAATTTGTGCTTTTAGTTTAAGAACTACAGATGTTGTGTGGGTGGTGGGGGAGGAGGGCGGGATCAGAGGAAGAAGGAGTAAGTATACAGATGCCTCCCACTTGGAAAATGTGGTAACACTTCCTTTCATGGAAAAAGCACATCGACTTTTAGGATTACTAAAACATTTAGATCACTTGTGAAACAACCGAGAAAGCCCTGGCTGTTTGGTTGAGGGGGTTAGACTGGGTCATCTCCAGGCTTCCTCTCCCTCCTAATGAGATGCAGATCTTTGTGACAGGATTATCTGGAATTGTAATTTTATGCTTGGAAACAGTCCAAAGGTTGGGCAGCAGAACCAGCCACTCGTCGAATGCTAGCTCCATTTGCAAAGAAAACTAAAAATATCACATCACCATTGGGATGAAGTATCCATGTGCCCAGGACAGAGGGGCTCTTATTAACAAAGCAATAAATTAATTTTCACTGGGAATGGTTTCACCATTAGAAAATACACTTGCACTTTTCCTCCCTAAGTTCTGTTCACTTACTGTTTAGTGTTGATTTGAGGTTGCATGGGAGTGTTTGAGTTTTGCCGAATGTTTGTGGCTATTTCATAGTATGATCCTAAGTAAATCTTATACCTCAAAACCCACACTACGTTTTTTATAACAAATGTCTCACTCACCCCCCTACAAACAAAATAACATTTGTAAAATTCTTTATAATTTGCACTTGCAAATAATCTCAATTTTCTAACTCATGTCTAATCCAATACTTAAGCTATTTAAAAAAAATCAACCGAATAAGGAAGCTATTGAGATTGAATCTCACTAGAATCAGAGCTCCTAGTAATCTTTCTGTACACTCGTGACTTCTCTGAGAGCTATGACAGCAGCTCAGGAACACGTCTCTTTGCCCTCCTGGCGGGCGCCAGGAGGTGTACAGGGCAGGCCACTGAGCTTAACCGTGTGGGTGCCAGCCCCACAGGCCCACGACCGGACCAGCGCTGCCGACACGAGCGATGCCACCTCCTCACTCGGCTTCACTCTCCTCATCTGTTAAATGGAGATAAAGAGAGTATCGCCCTTGTGGAGTTGTAGGAATTACATTGTTAAGGTAGTTAAAACACCTAGGAGAGCGTCTGGTTCATGTAAGTGGTGCTGTCGCCATCGCCATTTTAGGGTTAGCATGTGCAAGCAACATGAGAGGTCCTGCCCTCTCGGAGCTCATGGTTTATGGGAGACACGTTCACGGAATCGTCCTGCATTGCTGCTGGGACCATGCTGAGCTCAGGGTGCAGAAACCAGACCTCATCTGAGAGGGCAGGTGGGTTTCCTTGAGGAAGCGGCTGTTTGGCTGAGGTTTTAAGGACAGGTGGAGCCTGGCCACCTGCACGGGAACGAGGGCCCGCAGCCTCTGCTCTCGCCTGCGGCTGTGGACGACTGCCTGGCTGTGCAACCTACCAGAGGGGACGCCGAGAGGCCGAGGGTGAGAGGGAGGCAGAGGCTCTGCTGAAGGGCTTGTTAGGGATTTGAAATTTCATCTTAAAGGCAATGACAAGCCACTGACAGATTTTAAACAAGAAGAAACATGCTTGGATTTTTGTTTTTAAAATACCTGCTGCTTTTTGGAGGAGGATCTACATGGCATGCAGAAGTGGGCATGTCTCCAAGGGCACCATGAGGGCCCCTGTGGTGAAGGGAATGCTCTGGACTTTGCCTGGGTCAGTGCCATATCCTGGTCACAGTGTTGCAACGTGTCCCCATGGGGGACATCTGGGCAAGGGGAACATGGAGTTTCTCTGTATTATTTCTTACAGCTACGTAGGAAGCTGCTATTTTCTCAAAACAAAAAGTCTAATTACATAATTTATTTAGAAGCACAAGTGGTAAGGCAGAACTCTTGCAAATGAATGTCACCCACAGGTATGTGTTATCTTTGTGGGAAGAAACAGTGCTCTAAAGCTGGAGCCCCCAGTGCTATTGGTAATAAACTTGGATTCTGGAAGTAACCTGGTGATGGGTGACTCTTCCCCTACAATTGGGATGGACAGAGGTAGGCACAATAGCTTGTAATTTTCAAATACTATGATTTTTTCTTATGAAGATAGATGCTATTTTTTTAAAAAAAATATATGGTTTCAATGGTGCATACTTGATTTATGACTAAGAATGATTTTTCTCTATGCCATGTTACACCCACATAGAATTAAATAATCTCCTTCTCCCAACTTAAAAAAAAATAAAACCAAAACAACAAAAACCTTGCTGCCATGTGGAGAGAGCCCAGGAGGCCTCCTGGGAGTACGGCCAGAGCATGAGGAGGAGGAGGCGGCGGCAGAGCCTGGGGTCTTGCCATGCTGAGTGTTGCCTGCAGACCAGCTGCAGGCGTGTTGCACCTGGGAGTGTTGCCTACAGACCAGCTGCAGGGTGTTGGACCTGGGAGCTTGCTGGAACTGGGGAGCCCGGGGCCCATCCCAGACTTGCTGAACCCACACCTGCACTTTGGCACCAAACTTTGCAGAGCAGTGCACTAGGGAGATGGCAGGATAGTGGACACCCTGGCAGGTGTTAAAGAGACAAATCAACAGACTTAGTGACAGCTTAGTTATCAAAGTTATCAAAGTGGTGTCCAGCAGCCACTGACATTTCCAGTGAGAACTGGAATGTGCAAGCTAGTCATGGCAGCCAGGAACATCAGAGGCCTTGATTTACAGACTTTGAATTCAGGCTGGGACAGGGGCTGCCAGCCTTAGTGTTTAGCCCCCCTTTGCTGACAGTAGATGAAATCAGAGCACCCAGTGGGCAACCTGAAGGTTATGGGTCCCAACTGTTCTCATCTTGGAGGGAATCAGCCCTTGCACTGTCCCAAGGGATTGTCCTTGGAGTCAGTTATGCCCCACCTCACCTTGCATATCAGTGATTACGCAGATTTCATACAAATCCTGAGATCCACGACAACAGCACAGGAGCCTCTATTTTTCCAGCTGTAGGCTAAAACCAAAGAATATCGTGAACACCACTATGATCTTAGAGTGAAACTTGACAGCTCATGAACTAAGCTAAGAGTCTCCAAAGCCTCGGCCTGTGCTCGTGCAGCATTCAGCCTCCGTTCTGAACGACTCAGTCAATTTCACGGCTAATCTACCTCCACAAAAACCTGGTAGAGATTTGAAATATATTGATATCAATAAAACATGCCAAAACAAAGCTTTTGGATTTGATTGAAGTTCTATGGAATGTCACAAGGACATTTTGTGCCAATACCACAAGAGAAAAGTATCAGCAAGTCTGAACATTTTAAAACCATGACCAATCTACAGCAAAATTTTCCCCTGTAATTTAAGCAATAGCTTTTTTGTTAATACCCCCAAATCTTTATGTACTCTCCCCAGCTGGACTCTAGAACTTTCCACACACAAACATGCACCCACACATACACACACAGGAGGACACACGCAGAACCTCCATTCTAGGGTCCTCGTGGGAAACCTCTGCTCCCTGGCCTCAGCGCCTCTCCCTGCTTCCCATCCCTCTCGGGGTTCTCCTCCACGCTTCCCCTCAAAACTGCCTCCCGGGTTTGCACTGACATTCGTATCAGTGAGATATCGTAGCTGCAAACCTCCCCTTGCAGAGCCCCATGAAATGAAGCACATGGCACAGCAGGTGGAGCCCCATGCTGCTGCCCACAATTGCCTGTGTGCACAGCAGACTGCAAAGACATTTTGTAGAAGGGGCACTTCAAGTATGAAGGGATGCATTTTCCTACAAACTCTACACCAAAAAGAAGTATAAAGACCAAAAGCTTAGGAGAAGAATCCGTCCTTTCCAGGACTTAGGATATGGAGCAAAGATATGAAGTACCTTTAGTTTAGTTGTCTTTATGTTCATTTGTAAAAGGAATGATTGTGTCAATTACTGTAAGTAAATTTTGAGAATTAATATCTTGAGTGATTAAACAGATACTTATGTCTTATAGAATGACTTTTTATCTCTTGGCTTTGGTCACAATGTTACCACCATTCCATGGATTAATCTGAAACTTACCAGGTCATAACAGGAAAGGTCTATAACCACATATCACAGTTTTCCCCCAGATATGACATTTAAGACACAGCCTGATAAAATGGAGGGAACTAGGTGGATCATTCTCAGTATCTTCTGTAGCATGCCCATAGACAAAACAGTAATTCATGACCTGGTGTTGTTGATTTTTGGTGACCATGGATGAGCCTGGTGATCCTTTTGAAACAATCCACATGAATTATTTGACTGTGATCTTTGCCTTTAAGGTTGCACGACACTACTATAAACCACTCCTTAAGTAATCAGTTCATCTATTGATCAGCCACTTACTGAATGCAAGACACTGTGCACTGGCCCCCGCACTGAAGGAACTCAGGCAAATGGCAGAGACAGAAAAGTGAATCAGCTGCACTCCACAATGCGACAGAGGCTGTGGCGGCGACACTCATGTGATATGCTGTAAAGGAAGTTGGAGCAGCTGCTCAAACTGCTACTTTCCACCAAGAGAGGACAGAGGGGCCCTCCATCAGATGGGTAACTGAGGAGCACTTCCCAAAGGGCTGGTGAAGAATGATCTGGGGATGAGCAGAGGAGGAAAGGGGAGGGAGGGCAAAGGGAATAGAGCATGAGAGGGCACAGAGGTGGGGCGGCAGGAAGACAAAGCGATGTAGCACATCCTCGGAGCGAGCTGGAATAGCTTCTGCGAGGCAGGGGCACCCAGTGCTGGCAGGAAGGGAAGGTACACACTGGTGGCTGCCTTGAGGGCCTGCAGAGCCGGGGCAGGAAGCTGCATATTTACTCTACACAGGTGGTGGGCTGTGCGGCTCCTCTCCTGCCTTCCATGGCTCAGTGTGCCCCAGTCTCTGCAGGGCTGGGTGGTGAACAGGGAGTGAGGAGTGGGACAAGATGAAAAGACATGTTACTGAAGGCCAAGGACAGCTGGGCACTGCTGTGCTCCAGGAGCAAGGCTGTGACAGTGGAATGGCAGCGGGTCAGAGAGACTCGGCTTTGAAGACATCAGGGCTGGAGCATTCTGGTCCTCCAAGGTCTCGGTGTTGTAGACAGCAGGCTCCTCTAGCGGGTCTCCCTGCTGTACAGACACCTCAGTAAACTGCTGCCACTGAAGGAATGACAAATCAGCCCAGAAAGTGGGCCCAGATCCCACCCCAAATCTTTTTTGGATAGTAAAGAACAAGTAAAAATCCCTAATATGGACTACAGTCTCCACGGCCTGCCCTGGGCGGGAGGGAGCCACTACACAGAACAGCCCCAGACGATGCCCCTTCTCAGTCACGGCCACCACCACGCAAAGATGCCAAATACATTCCTAAATGACTGAATTAATTACGGCACAAACCTGGTTGCATCCCTTAAATGCTATTCTATTCTGATAAGGCGAGTTACCCAGGAAGGCTCAGCAATCCAAATCAAAAGACAAAACCACCCTTATGCTGCAGAGTATTGTATTTCTGGTCTGTCTCTAATGGTGATTCTCTGAACGAGGAGCTCCAGCCGGAGGAGGAAAGCAGAGGACTGAGAGGACGCCAGGGCAGCTGAACGCACTGTCCAGTTGCTGGCTACAGGGACAAGCGACATCTCCTGAAGGGCAGGTCCTTCTTACCCCTCCCATCAAGGAAATGGGGAAATGCATAAGACATTCTTCTAATGGCTGAGCTGTCACGGAAGAATCAGGAAGCACATGATGCCATTGACATGACACACTACACCTGCTCGAGGAGCAGGAGTGCCTATTTTGCTCCTCCACTGAAGTGGGTTCTGAACCAGCAGAGGCAGTGAGAGAAGCAGCAGCCTTTCCCCGAAGTCTACTAAAAAGAGTTTACTTTCTCCTTGGGATCAAAGGTTTTTCCCCTGAAATCTATTCATGGCCATAAACATCTAAGCACTCAGAGATTTGGATTATATGGGCTTTCCAAAGAGGAGAATGTGAAAAGCTTTTGTTTTCATGTTAAATCGGAGACTTCATTACCCTGCACAGTCTGAGACATTTCTCTGTGTTGTAACACTTGGATTTCGCTCATGGAATCTTCCAGGCTTTCAAAACAGATGACCTCTCACTAGGAGATCTACTTATCTCTTCCTCTTGGCCCTGTAAACCAGTCCAGCAAAGTCCTAACTTGCAACAAACAGGCAATTCACTCTACCAGAAAACAGAGTTATCTAATCTCCCAAAAATGACATCTGGCAAGTTCCTAACCATAATGCCTTTTGACTCACCTCCATCAACGTTTCTTTCTTACAGGCAATATTATGCCCTTTATGTCTGTAGGCACTGTAACCAATGGTAAATATAATAATAATAATAATATGCAGCCTGATGAGCATGCTCCACTCCAAATAAGCATTTTAAGCTGTGTCAACAATGTTCCAAGGAGAACCAATCAGCTCATCATTCATCGAACGCATTTGGAGGTGTGAATGGATGGTCTCTGTCCTTGTGGAGCCACAATTTAGAAAGGAAGGAGGACCTAAAAGACTGTAGGCAACTAGTTCTCAGGCCACCACCCACTGGCTGATTTAAAGGAGAAGGTGAGGATGCCATTATGGATGGGTCCTCCCTGCTTAGATGTCCCCATTGTTGTACATTCTTTTCATTACTCATGTCAATGTGAATAACTTTCAAATGAAAGAATGGACTTATTGTCAAACTAAGAAAGTACTTTGTTTATCATCAATAAAGTTGCTCAATATCCATGTAGTAAGCCGTGTTACTCATACAGAACATCAGGAAGTAGGGACTGGTCACAAATAAGCCCTCTTTGGCTGTCCATGTGCAGACAGGTGAGCAGGAGCACAAGGATGGGTGGCTTCCTCTGAGACTCAGAGAACAGGCTTTGTAGGGTGCTGCTGGAGATTACTGGGGGTCATCCTGTCTGCAGTCCTCCTGCCAGGGAGGGTGGCCCCTGAACTCACAGAGAGACATGGCAACATGACAGAAAAAGTGAGAATGAATAGCCTGTTCTGGCCCCAGCGAGTCCACTTAGGCTTGCAAGAAACAGCAAGATTCACCATTTGTACCTGGCCGTCCAGTTGGAACACTGGCCTCTGCACTCCCTGGACCAGTGCTTCTCAAACGCTAATGGACGCACAGATTACCCAGGGCCTTGTTAAGATGTACTTTCTGAGGCTCTGAGAGGCGCAGAGCTTCTGTGTCTCCAGCACTCCAGGTGAAGGAGGTGCGTTCGAGAGGCGGTGCAGATTCAGCGCTCACCCATTGCGACAGGGGGGCGTCCTGCGAGCAGGAGAGGCCTTTCCAGACACCGATAAGCACAGCTCATGAGTGAGGAGAGCCAGGCCAGGCTGGGTCAAACACAGGCGACCACACTGCGGACGCCACACAGCGCCACACCAGGTAAGAGTGAAAGGCATTCCATAGATTTATTTACACAGAGATCATTGTGATAACTCTTTCTGAGCCTTCTCTAGCTGAGTTTGGGTGAAGTGGTTGGAACAGAGATGTATCCTGAACAAATTCAGACACGAAATAGGAGAAGAAGGTACACCATGACATTCTCTTCTCTCAGCATTTGCTGGGAGAACACCACCTCCAAGGACATGAAAACCCTAGTTTCCAGACGGCGAGTAGTCACTGGAGCTGTGCAGCGCCAGAGCCTGGGCGCTTCTCTGCACATTTCTGAAACAGCCCGCAGGTGGGGCTGGCGGCAGGCAGCGTGTGGCACTCAGCCCGGGCCTCAGACCAGGAGGGCCACCTCCGTTCCTGAGACCCGTCTCTCCCGGTCACGCGGCGCGTGAGGAGGATTCAGAGGGCATGGCGGATGCTGCGCACGGAGAAAAAAGTACTCAATACGTTAGTAGAGAACGCTTTCAAAAGGCCCGTCATTATTAATTAAAAATGAATTTTACCGCATTCATAGTCTTACCAGATTAGACATACAAAATAAGGTCTCAATAATGATACTTTTCTTTTCCTGCCATGACAGATATAACAACATTTTAATTATAAAACGAGTAGGAGGCGGAGAGCAGAGGTCCTCCTCACCCCTGCTCGCCCCTATTCTTTTCTCCTTGACTTTGGGGGAAAGGTAGGATGTGCTAATAAAATGCTTTTAAAATTTATTTTTAAGGCCGGGCGCGGTGGCTCAAGCCTGTAATCCTAGCTCTCTGGGAGGCCGAGGTGGGCGGATCCTTTGAGCTCAGGAGTTCGAGACCAGCCTGAGCAAGAGCGAGACCCCATCTCTACTATAAATAGAAAGAAATTAATTGGCCAACTAATATATAGAGAAAAAATTAGCCGGGCATGGTGGCACATGCCTGTAGTCCCAGCTACTTGGGAGGCTGAGGCAGCAGGATTGCTTGAGCCCAGGAGTTTGAGGTTGCTGTGAGCCAGGCTGATGCCACGGCACTCACTCTAGCCTGGGCAATAAAGTGAAACTCTGTCTCAAAAAAAAAAAAAAAAAAAAATTTATTTTTAAAGTTAAACTCTAGCTTTCTAGTTTGAGTTTTTGAAGTCAAAGAACGGATTTTCGCACTGGTTTGTTACTGAGAGAACATCGATGAGGAACATTTTGGAAAGCATTTGGTGCTGATGGGCCCTGTGGTCTGCACCACCGAAAAAGGGAGAAAACTGAGAAAGGTCACAGTTTGGCCTCCTCTCCCCCGGAGCTTTCTCCCAGGGCTCTGACGACTGACTGGCTTGTCCCATGCAGTGGACGTGGTACTTCTGGAGGGCAGGAATGGTTTGTTCCACCTGCTGCGAGCCAGTCCGGTGCTGGCTGCCCACCTGATACCTGGTGGGAGCTTGATGCACATTTGCTGAATGGCTAATGCAGAGGTGACACACCTGGACAACAGCCAGGGCAGGGCACACTCAGAGGCTGGCCTACCTGGGTCACCCACCTGCTCTCCAGGATGGCAGCTCCAGTCACCCACTGAGCCTACCCGGCTTAAAACCTGAAGGGGCAATTTCCTTTTAAGCATTTTCTGCAGACAAATAAAGGACTCATTAATTAAAAATTAACTTGTGCTAGGACCTTTAAAAATCTCCAAAAATCTGTAAGTGTAATTACGATGCAATTCTAACAGTCCGCCACTGCGCAGGCCACAGACACACCGAGGTGCTGTCAGCGCGCACTCGGTGCAGAGTCTGCTCTCCCGCCGGCTTTTCCAGGGCCGGCTCTGCACAGGCGCATGCTCCAAACCACCCCGGCTCCCTGGCATCAGCACCGAGGTCCTAATTACAGTAAGTTCTTGGATTTTTTGGTCCATGAAAGCTAGGGTTTTGAAACTTCTGAAGCCTCACACATGCACCTTACCAGTGATTTCCTATAGCTCTGACTAGGCACTCACAATTACTACTGCGCAAATCGCACAAGCGCGGAAGCTCGGGAGGTGCCGACTTGCCCGCCGCGCGGCTGAGGGCTTTCTGCGGGCGGCTGCGGTTCCAGGACCAGGGAACGGCCGTGCTCCCTAGGGGCGTCTGCCAGCTGAGAGCAGTTTCCTCCAGGCTGCCACAGCTTTGCTAGTGTTAAATGTCCCCCTGGTGGCAGCAGCCATGGCCAAGGTCATTCCACTTTGACAAGTGGCCTTGTTTGTGCAGTTTAACAACAAACAGCTTTGAACTCGGGAGTCACAAAGGGTGGGTCTCCCAGAGAAGTGCCCCCCTGCCAGACTCCTTTCACTGGGCACTATCGTTTCTCATCCTTTCACTCCTTCCTCGAACACACATTTACTGATCTAGAAGGGTGGCAAGACAGCTTTTAACCACAGCCTTAACAACCCACTTTATAAACATATGAATTAAAAGGCTCAATTTCCCTTCAAATTTGCTGAGAAGTTAAATCATTGATGTAGAAGACATATACAGAAATCTTTTAGGGACTATTATGAACAATTTATAAATTTTCTTATTGCTTTAAAATAACTGCATGTATCAGAAGTTATTTTGATTTTCATTATCGCTTAATAGACTTATGACTTATTAGAGGCACCAAATACTTTGGAAAGAGTGCTAGAAACAGCTTGGGTCTGAGTTCTAGTCGCACCTGGGCCACAGCCACCCGCGAGGCCTTGGTGGAGTCATTCAGCGTTGTGGAGACTCAGTCGCTGTTCCAGTTATGTGAGCTCTTGGGCTGGATGGCTTCCCAGCTCTCTTTTAAGTGTCACTCTCCATGATTTTATAAATGGGAAAACTATGAAAATTCACATTATCTAGGAGGAGGACAACACAGAAGAGGCTACATGTCACCTTGTTGTCCTTGGCTGACTGTGGCCCATGGCAATTCAGACCCTCATGCTTTCCCTAAGGAAGCAAGCTTTTCTGTAGCAAATATGAATTTATGTTTTAAAAAGAAAGAGAAAATAATCTAGAGGGAGTAGGGTATAAGGAACAAGCCATTATTGAATCTAGTATGCCTCGAACTTTGCTGTTTGCAGACTTTGTCATTTAATCTTCACTCCATCCAGTGATTTATTTTGATTTCACAAAAGGAGAAACTGAGGCTCAGACATATGAAAGTACTCAGCTGGCCAAGGGGCAGTAGTAGCACTAAGGCCTTTCTTTGCCTGGCTCCATGCTGTGTACACTGTCTGTAGCTCCATGCTGCCTCCTTGGCATTACAGGCTAATTTAAAAAGGTGGGAAATTTTAGTCATTCAATTTCTAGGAAGCACACACATCTGAATAGTTTAAAGGAAAAAGACAATACCAAGAGTTGGGGAAGAGGCAGAGCCACTGAAGCTCTCAAACACTGCTGGGGAGGTTTGCTATAAACACTTTGGAAAACATTTTGGTACTATCTACCAAGTCTACTCTAGCTACCAGTACCCTCTGACCCAGCAATGCCACCCTGAGGTACCCAACACAAGTGCATACAAAAGTGTACCAGAGACTTGTGTGACAATGTTCACAGACTCACAACTGCAAGGAAATGTCAGTTCAAATGTCCATGGTAAGATGGATAAGTGCACGTGGCACTCTCTTACCATGAAATTACACAGCTATGAGAAGGGAAGAAACGCAACTACACAGAACAGCACGGGAAACATTTCAACATGTAATGTTGAGTGCAATAAATTGGATGCAAAGGAGAATATACTGTATATAAAATTCAAGAATGGACAGAACTGACCCATGGCATTAGCACTGGGACAGTGGTGACCCTCTCCCAAGAGGAAGACAGGAACTCCTGGGATTTGATGGTGGCCGTGGTCTTGATCTGGGTGCCAGTTACCAAGGGCCGACTGGTTTGTGACATTCGTCAAACTGGGCACCTTTGGCTTATGTGCTTCTCTGAATTGAGTTAGACTTGAATTGAAAGTTTACTTGAAAAAACTTTAGAGAGCTGCTCCCTATGAGCAAAGCTGGTGGAACGCAATCTCAGGTCTTCAGAAGGGAGCACCTGTGGGCCCTACGGGGTACATGATGGCAGGTTACTGAAGAAGCCAGGATGCTGTGATTCTGCTCAGGATATGTCACTGCCTCTCACTGGGTGGCCTGCAGGAGGTGAGGTGCTTGGTGTAGCTGTATTCTTTGTGGAGAGCTTCCAAGGTGGGCTGTGAGCATAGGGTGGGCATGGAAACCTCACAGCCTAAGCAGAGGAGGAGACGGCTTCAAGGCCCAACACTCCCAGAGCCTGAGATCAAGAGATCTACCTGCAAGTCAGAGTTATTTAGGAAGAAAATGCATGACCTTCTTGAATTGATGCTGTGCAGTCTTTCTTTTCCTGGGAGAATCTTTCTTTTCCTAGCATGATTAACATATGTTTTCCAGTGTCAAATGAGTATGGCTACAACAATAACCATGAACGCACATAATCTGCCCCATCCCAAACTGAGTATGCTAATAACGAGCTCTGAACCCTTGCTTAGGTACACTTTTATTTCAAACTTCAGAGGCCCATTGAAGTCACTTTGGAAGTGTGGTTGTATGCATGCATCTTCCTACACAGAACCCACACACAATTTTAAACTTAAAGTTACGATGACACGTGATGGCCCTGGCATCTATAGAGCTTCCTGATGTCATTCCCCACTGCAGTCATGCGACCCCAGGGCCAACCAGTCAGACCACCCAGCAAAGACATTGGCGTGCTGCGTTGGCATGTTGTTAGACAGGAGACAGGGGCACACAGGGAGTTCCAGGTGCCGTCCACGGACTCCACGGAAATAAACTATGGGTCGGTAGCTGCAGCCGGGGCATTTGAAAAGACTGTGGGTGGGAGGTAAAACCTGGTCTTCCATGTGGATGCCACACCTTCTAGAAGGCTTCCAGGAAACACGGGAGATTTAGAGAACTATGAGTCACTCTTCCACCCTGTGATTGATTATAAATCTATTTTTTAAAATTAGAATAGCTAAAATCTTAGGTGATGATAAATACAATTTCTTAAATTCAGTGCAGGAAAATAAATATTTGTTAAACAGAATTCATAAAAACAGCAGCCACTGATTGAATATTTACTCAGTTTGGGCAATATGGTTGGTGTTTTGACAATAATCCTGGCAAATAAAATAAAATTTAAACAATCCTTATTCACAAGCCTATAGAGGGGTTAAAAGAGGTCAAGCCTGTATGGTGTCTGGCACACTTCTACTGTACTTTTGTCTAAGTAGAGTCTTGGTGATATTTTAACTTTGGATATTTTTTGAGACCATACTAAATTCTTATGTGAACTTATTTAATAATGCAAATATTAATAAAAAGCTGCAGTGTTTCATTATTTCTACATAACTTCCTCCTCTCAAAAGCTGATATTTACACAGGTTGTAACAGTATATTGTTTTTTTGTAATGTCAGAAAAATAGCAAAATACAAATAATCCCATTATTATGTTAAGTCTGTTGGAAATGGATATTATTGAAGAGAATGAATTTCCCAATTACATCAAAGCCAATGGTTTCTTGTTATAAAGTTAGAAACACAGATTTAAAAAAAAATAGTATTTTTAAAGAAACTGCTAAGTGTCCAATATTAAGGAATTATTAAATAAGTTATTGCATACAAATATAAAATAATAAACATCTTTTAAAATATTAAATGGCATGGAAAAAATCTCAGGATAAACTGTGAGTAAAACACACACTAATATATTAGTAATGATTGTTTCTGCATGACAAGATTATGTGAGATTTATTTACTGCACTACACTTTTCTCTATTTTTCTAATATTCCAGATTGGCCATGTCCTACTTTTTAAATTAAAGAGAGGTTCTTAAATGTGGAGAGAAAAGGAAAAGCCCCATCACCAGTCCATCTTTGGAGCAGAGTTTCCTGCCCTGGCTACAAATTGGGTCACCTGGGGGGCTTTTCAAGCCCCCGCCACCAAGGCAGTGCCCAGGCTGATGAAACCGGAGTGCCAGGCAGGGCCTGGGCCGCCAGTGCCTGCCCAGAGCTTCTCGGGTGGCTGCAGGCCCACGGCTGGAAGGCCTGCACGCTGCGTTCTAGAGGTGTGCGGCATCTGGGTGGGCTTGAAGCCATATCAAAATAGTCCAGAGCCCAGACGCAGCCCTGCTTCTTATCCAATCCCCCTGGGGGCTTTGCTAAAGCTAAATAACCGGGGATGCTTGATTCAGAATTGAAGTTCTCTGAACTCCCAGGGCAAGAGTATTGGATTTCTAAGCCATGTTTTTGGATGAAATAGTGATCCTAATTGAAACTTCAATGAATTTTTTCCTTATGTCCCTCCTTATTGGAGGAGGTATGTGGTAAAAACATTGGGAATGTGCAGAGGTGGTGCTGCACTTATCTATGGGGCAAAACCATAATGTTCACATGCACATCAAAGACTATACTTTTAGAGAAAAACTGAAACCAAAACCACCCTCCTGCAAACACATGGGAGTGGGGAAGAGCTATCAGGTATTTTCAACTGTATAGTTCTCTTGGAAAAAGAAGGAAACTGCCCAGTACCAGGGGATTTGACTAGGAAATGTTATGGGATTATTTGTGCAATAGCATGTTTTCTGAGTGCTTGCTATAACTAATCATTTGCATGATCTTAGGTAGTCACCACAACTATGAGACAGTTAACAGGACTGGCAGCACTGGGTCATTCTTAGAATGTTTAGGGAAAGGGTTGTTTTAATTCACTAAACTTTCTATTATGTTTAACTGAAAGTTAAGTACCCACACCTCTTTACAAGGTGTCTTTTGAAAATCTTTCTCAAATGCATGGGAATCACTCTTCTACTTGCCCAGACAGCCCTCTCCACGCTTGTCATTCCAGCATCTGGTCTGGTCATCTCCCTCTTTTCATTCTCAAAAGTGTCCTCATTTGGAGAGAAAATTATATGGTCATGAGTCTGTGGGGCATAATTTAATCTTCCTTGATGACTATCTCTGGATCAGCAAGATAAAACTGATTCCTATTACAGAAGACAAAGGCTGGAACCCAGGGAGGAGGGTGCAGTGCAGTCTGCAGGCTGCATGGGATGGAAAGTCAGGAGACTGGATTCCAGTCCCAGGTCCGCCATGACTGTGTGACCTTGGTCTGCCACCAAATCCTCTAGACAGCAACTCCATAGTCCGCACATGGACTGTCAAGATCTCACATTACAAATGGTATTCACATCCTTTATTTTTTACTTTTCAATTCCAATACCAACCCTCAGAACAGTAGGAAAGCCCTTCCTCACCTCCGCGGGAGGTGACCGAGGCATAGCCCAGGGCTCCCGCTGCAGCCTTGGCCTCGCATCCCACTGCCGTGAGCTTCGCCACCAAGCCCCACTGGCTGGAATGTGAGGAGACGTCCAGACAGCAGGAAACCCTTGACTGAAAGGGACACCCCCCAGCTATCATCTGTTTGGTTTGACCCCACATTACGGGTTTGAGCCCCAGAGCCCTCCTGCCAGCCGCCTCAGTCCCGGTTGCTGTGCTCTTCTCCGGGCGGCCCGCGTCGTCTGTCGCCCGTCACACAGGACAGGAGCGTCTGTAATTGGAAATGCCTGGACAGGGAAAGACCCACAGCGATTCCGATTTCGAGACGCAACCCCCACTGAATAGTGCGGAGATCGGAGTGAGGCATCGTGAGGCCTGCGGGCTGGCGCCACTGCACCGCACCTGGCTGCCCGCCCTGGGGAAGGGTTTGTGAGAGGAGGCCTCTCCGTGTCCCTGCTGCCTGTGAGTGTCCTGTGCGCCCAATGCGGAGGGCGTCTCGGGGGACTGGGGAGCCAGGTGCTCCAGCTCTGGCAAGCGTCAGCCCGAGATCTCCTGCCCAGCACTCGGCAACCCCATTCTGGGCGCCCACCCCAACATCAGCCGCCCGCGACTTTGGGCAAAGGAGGCCATGTGGACAAGGCCTGGCACAGAGCAACGTGCAACGGAGGTGATGCGTTTCGCTTCCTTCTTGCCTCAAAAATGCTTCCTTTAACTGGCATCGTCCCAAGCCTTCCCAAACGTGCTCTTTGTGTGTCTACTCATCCGGTGGGCCGTTGACACAAAAGGGCGGGTCTCTTGCAGAAGAGCTCTCTAATATAGAGTCCAAGACACTTCTCAGGTTAACATGCGTCTGTGTTCGATCTTATCTTAATTTAACCCACTTAACTGAACTCGCTCACTCCAGAGGCAAAGCCAGCTCACTACACTTCAAGTCAAGGAATTCATTTCTATAGGATTTTATTTAATCTAGAGAGTAACAATATTTTTAGTATTTTTAGACCACATTTGGGCAATTTTAAACCTACTAATATATTCATTGCTGTATTTTATTCAGGAAGCCTGGTGGGTCCCCCTAGAAGCCCGTCTGAATCAGTGGCAACAACGGCTCAGCAAACTGGAATCCAAGTCTAATAAATAAAAGGTGTGAGCCAAAAACAAAGTCTAGTAAGCGAGACGAAGCCTGCCTCGTTGGGCAGCTGCCCTGAAACCAGTTACTGTGGATTGCAAATCATCCCTCTGGCTGACCGAGCCCCAAACCACACAGTGTCTGAAGAATGAAGCAAACACTTTAGTTCTAGTCCACTTTGGGGTGAGATGTGAGTGAGCTGCGGCTAGAAGCCCAGGCTGGGCCCGCGGAAAGCAGGGCACCACTGCCAGCCCAACCCAGCTGGCAGCGCTCCTGGGGAAGAGTGCAGTCAGCTGCCTGCGAGCATTCAGCAATTCCAAATCCAATTTCTATGGTTTCTGAATCAGTTTCCTGGGATATAAATGGAAGGGGGAAAAAGCAACAATGATGCTTCCAAGAATAAAAGCAGTTGTAAGTCTGGAAAGCCCCCAAAACTCCACTCGCTGGAAGGGAGCTTTTCTGCAGGCACTGTGAAGCCCCTTCGGCTCTGCGTCGTGTCAATGGAAAATGGAAGCCCTCCCAGCTTTGGCTCCGAAAAGCTCCTCCAGCAACTTCACACCTGGGCCCCGAGATCTGCCAGGGGCAGCTGGTCACTGTGCAGAGGCTGGTGGCCGACGGCCAGCGGGGGGCAGGAGAAAGGAAGGCAGGACTAAAGGCAGTCCCAAATAAAGCATGAAAAACAACATTTGAAATCCTATTTCCGGACATGAACACGAAACAGCATGGAAATCCAGTAATGACGGGATAGAAAGTTGCTTTGGTCCGCGATTTCTGGTCACACACAGAGTCTCCTGTGGATTTCTTGGTTTTGGATACATTTTAATTCAGCGATAAATAATTTAATAATCTTAAGACATCTAAGATTTAAAACAATGGGCTGCCATTTGTTGAGGCCAGCACCCGTGAAAGCCCTGGGCTGTGCCCGGCCTCCGCCTGCCTCTCCGGTGTGTAGGGTCAGGGAGGGCTGTCCCACAGGAGGGACAGCCCCCAGACGGCTGGGCAGGCTGGGCTGAGCAACCTGGATGCACACTTCTGTTTACCATCTACTCAGACAAGCCGTGATCAAGTCACAGACGTCTATGTCTGTGAGACCCCTTCCCTCTCTTTTTGGCTACAGTCCTATTTGTACAAAAGATATAAATAGGCATAGAAAATGGATATTTATATTTCCCATTATGTTGTTTTTAAATCTACTATGTCTAAAATTTTACATCATGGGACATATTATATATACTTTTCAAAATAAAGTAAATTTTCTAAATAAAAAAATGTTTAAAATTTTTTCTTTGGAAATTCTCATTAGATTCGTAAGAATCTTCCTCTGTTCCTCCCCCCAAGAGTATCTTATAATATTATATCTCTTAGCTATATATACTGTATGTTTATATTACTATATCTCCCACTTTCCTATCTTTTTGTGCCTCTTAATGCACTTTCGTATTTGGTTATCTGGGTAACCTTGCTGTGCCAGGGAGGTAGCTTGCCTGAGGTAATGCACAGCAAATGCACTACCAAGCTCTTGCTTCTGAACTTCCAGGAGAACTATATTCTTATTCAAAAGGAGAGTGGTCTTATATGTTAGTTTTCATTTGTTGAGATACCAAATGGGCTTCTTTGTCATGTAAATAAACAGGATCCCAGGCCCAAAGGGATGACAGTATTTGTTCCGTGAAACAAAAGTCTGTAGAAGCCAGGAGGGAGGATCTCTTTAAGGACTGACCTGGAATCAGGCCTCTCTGTTAAGGCAATATTCCAAGGAGAGATGACTCACGTGGGAAGGAGAGGGAGTCTGAATCGACGCTTAGAACCTGTCTTGTCTCGCTTTCCACCTGGTCCTGGCACAGGGGCAGCCTTGCCCCAAGCGCGAGCCCTGGGCTGGGCCTGCCTCCACAGCAGGCCCTGGATTCTTCTGGATGGGCCATGAGGCCCGACCTCAAGGGCAAAATCCGCCTGAAGTCACTGCCACCTGGAAGCACGTCCCAATCCCTGACTTTCATTCCTCCAGGTATTCCTTAGAAGTTTTCCAACAAGCATTGGTTTAACAACAGAAATCCCTGATATCTGGGGGAAATCTGAGGATCTGCTGTAACTTTTGTTTGAATTATAGCAATATGTTTCATGTGGAAAGAAACGTTAAATGACCCTTCAGACTACCTAATTTAATCCTCTGTGCACATGAATATATTTCCTTTCTAACTTCCAAGGCTTTGGAATTTATTGCCTAATGAGGCAGCCTCTTCTTCCTCTGGGCCTTGGCTGTTTATGCTGTTAAATGCTATCCTTCCTCCTTCCTCCCTTCCAGGCCCCTCTATCACATCACCCCCCTGCAGTTTCACTGAGCAGGGACCATCTTCAGAAATTATCTTGCTTATGGACACGTCTGCATTTGCGTTTCTGTTTTCCCCCCCAGACACCAGCTCCACGAGAGCAGCACCTGTGCCTGCTGCCAAGGGCAGAGCATGGCATGTTCCAGGTGCTCAGTGCATATTCATTGAATTTAAATAATTCTAAGCCTAATGAAGCTGTACTTTAAATCAAATTTTGGAACCATTTCACTTCCACCCATTCCCTGTCTCTTATTCTGCCACCTGGAGCCCTGCAGATGGAATCCAGCCCTGGTGTGGATTGACAGCACGCTGAGAATTTGGAGATGGCCATTCTGCCTGCAACTCGGTCCACATCTCTCCTGTCACGCTGCATGACCTCAGTTCTGTCAGCTATTATTTATCAATCCCAGGCAGGGCTTCTTTCTTCAGTCTTATTGCAGTTTCTGAACTTCTTACAATGTAGCACTTAAAGCTCACAAACCTTAGACGAGAGATTTCACTTCCAAAATCATCCCACAGAGACGTACCCAAGTACATAAAATGTATGGACAGGGGTGCTCACTGCAACCATTCGTACAAATAACCCAAATTCCAACAACGGAGGAAGAGACACACCAATCAGGGCTCGCCACACACCGGACCACCGGCAGCCGCCACGGCGCCTCAGGGACAGGCGCATGGCGTGCGGCAGTCGTGAAGACGGGAACTTTCAGAACATGGTTCTGAATCAGAGATGCAGGCTTTGAATTATGATTTAGAACATGAATATGGTTCCATTTTGTTGAACATTCATGATACACATTCACATATGCATATGATAGGCAGAAATTTGGGGAAAGCTATAAACTTATTTCTCAGCTGTGGGGGTCATAGGTTTATGAGGATTTTCACTTTATGTCACATGTTTCTGGAGTTTCTTTTAAGTGTTTTTAAGTAAAATAAGTATAATGTTACGTTGAATATCAAAAAGCAAACAAAATGTTTCTCCAGAAGCATCTGGTCGGGGAAGAGCAGCCCCCTCTCCCTCTTCAGCTCTGGGCTTCGGCCCGTCCTGTCCACGCCAGGAGCACTGTGGCAGGTGGCGCTGGCCAGTGTGTCTGAGGCGGGCCGCGGAGCCTGCCCCGCTTCCCAGAAGGGCCTGCGAACAACCATTTCTGTCACGCCTGGCTTTTCTAGGCTCCTTCGTGAAAAATAGACCAGCTCAGGGTCAGAGATTTTTGCATTTGGAGTGAGTCACAGTACAGCTGAGAATCACCTTTCAGCAGTTCTGCCAACTTAAAAACAATACAACTTCTGTCTCAGCTGTATCTTTCCAGGACAGTAACTGAAGAGGCAACACGGACTTCTCCAAGCGATCTGGTGAGACCAGGAAGATGCTGCTGCTGCACAATGCTGGAGTTGTCTATGAGCTGCGCTTTGTTTGCTGACATCGTTATGCATAATATGGCACCATTTATATGGAATTTAAATATTTCTCTTGGTTTGCAAAGCATTTATTTTACAAGTAGGCCTGTCTTTTGAGTAGTTTATAGCAGATAATGGAAATAAACAATGTGGAGCGAGTGGGCAAACTCTCCCCCTATCATGTGTATAGCCACTTGTGCAAAAATTATCTTCCAATTTTAAATGCAAATATTGTTCTGTCTTCAAATCTGTGGCCTCCGAATTTGGAAGTCAAACATGCTCTGAACAAGCAGAATTTACTCCAGTGCTCTGCAACATGCTCTGTCTGGCACAACATTGTTTGGGACATTATAAGATGCTAAAAGAGGCCAGGCAAGGTGGCTCACACCTGTAATCCTAGCACTTTGGGAGGCTGATGTAGGAGGATCTCCTGAGGCCAGGAGTTTAAGACCAGCCTGGGCAACTTAGTGAGACCGCCATCTTTGCAAAAAATAAGAAAAAGTAGCCAGGGGTGTTGGCGCATGCCTGTAGTCCCAGCTACTTAGGAGGCTGAGGTGGGAGGATCACTTGAGCCAAAGAGTGGAAGGCTACAGTGAGCTATGATGACACCACTGCACTCCAGCCCAGGCAACAGAGCAAGACCCTGTCTCAAGGAAAAAAAAGAGAGAAGTAAAGAAGAAAGATGCTGGGAGATATGAACTCTGTGCTGACTTCTCATGCCCGTGGCATCTACTCTTCACATATTTCATCTATCTTCAGTTGTACTGCCAATGAATCACATGAACTTCATTAAATATGAACATCTGAAATAATAGATTTCACATGATTTAGTTCCATAGGTGCTATAGAAAACAAACAAACAAAACAAAACAAAACAAAACATAGGTAGGTGCTACCAAATAACAAAACCTAATGGGCAGTTTTCTTCACTGAGGCAGTAATATTCCTCTAATGATCATTTTCCTTGTCAGGAGCTTGCCAATGGAAAAGGGGAAAAAATATACACCTAGTGTCATACAGAAAAATGGGGAGGAAGAGGAGGCAATGGACAGGGAAGCACAACTGTCCTGACAGGAGCTAGTTTGTGTGCACAATGAGAATATCTGAGTTTTAGTAAAGCAGATGATGCCAAATTATGCTTAAAATATTTTTTTCTAAGCATGTATTTTTTTATGAACAAAACTGACTGACTTTTCCTATGTTGTAATTTTGCTTGGAAAGGCACAAAGCTGGAAATATATATGCCTCTACCTATACATATATATTTAACATGTTTATTATGAAAACCAATTCAGGAACATTTGAGGTATGAGAGTTGAAGACAATTCCATGGGTGATAGGGTAATGTTTTGACTTATGGATTTTTAATAAAATCTCTAAATACCATTTTTAAAAACTGACTTTAAAATACACATTTTACAATGCAGCTTTTGGGAAATAAATGATAAACTACATTAAGGATACATATTGATGATAAAATACAACAAAATTCTAGAGTTTTGGTAAAAAGAATGTCTTAGAATCAGAGAGTCTGGAAAGCCTCTTGCATGAAATAAGTAATTTGCATAGTTTCACTGCAAGATTCCACATCAAAGATAAAGTTGCCTTCAGCCCTGTGAATTGTGGAGCACACGGACAGTGCACTACTGATTTACGGAGTGATGTGTGGAGGAAATAGGGCTGAAGACAAACAACCCTTGGACTATCGGTGCCCAAGGCAACTAGATCGAATTCAAGTGGAAGGAGCTCATTAGGAAATAAAGAGTGTGCAGGGGGAGGGGGATATGGCCCACGGGAGGATTTCCTGGCTCTGACCCAGAATGGTTTCACACACTGTCCGGGAGAGGAGGACTCAGCATGTATGTCTATCTGTCATCTCCTCTCAGCATTGCCCTGGCACCGAGCGGCCGCTGGCTCTAGAGCAGCCCAGCCATGGCTTCCACCGACTGGCCCGCTGTGGCCCTGCGCTCGGCCCACACCCGGACTCTGCAGCGCCTCATAGCCTCCTTCACCAAATTCTCCAATTTCGTCATTTTTAAGTAAGAACTCAGAAATCCACATGTGTCAACCTTCCCATTTTATGCTAAAATCTTTCATTACTTATTCTCAGCATTCAAGTTCTGTCAGAGGAAAGAATACAAATAACTAGTTTCTAAAAAGTTATCAAGTAGAACACTTGTCTATTTTTTTTTTTTTTTTTGAGACAGAGTCTCACTTTGTTGCCCAGGGTAGAGTGAGTGCCGTGGCGTCAGCCTAGCTCACAGCAACCTCAAACTCCTGGGCTCAAGCGATCCTCCTGCCTCAGCCTCCCGAGTAGCTGGGACTACAGGCATGCGCCACCATGCCCGGCTATTTTTTTCTATATATATTAGTTGGCCAATTAATTTCTTTGTATTTATAGTAGAGACAGGGTCTTGCTCTTACTCAGGCTGGTTTTGAACTCCTGACCTCGAGCAATCCGCCCGCCTTGGTCTCCCAGAGTGCCTTATCTACCAAGTAAATGTTTCTGTCGAACAGCTAAATTAAAATATACATTTGGAACAATGGTTAATAGGAATAATCTTTAGAATAAAATCAGAACCCTTTTACTTTCTGTCCACAGCCCCTGGTTGGCATGATGCTGGGCTTCGCCCTGGATGTGGGGACACCCCCGCAACACACCGGGGTGGTCTCTCGCACCAAACTCCCTAGTGTGTCTTGGTTGTGCCCTGACTGCCTGGCCAGGCAGAGCGCTGATGCAAGAGCTGTTTCCACGGAGAAACGGAGACAGACAGTGTCACATCATAATACTGCAACAACTAGAGCCTGGTTCTCTCTGATCATAAAAGACTTCATTTTATCAGAAAGTCGTGGAGTAAGTCTCTCTCAACAATAGAAAACCATGTAAAAAGTTAGTATCAACTTACAAAACCACTTATAATGAGGGGAAAAAGTAACAGCAAATGAATTAGTTTCACCTCAAATACTTGAAGCAATTAAGACATAGTCTTTCTGCAGTTTCCCACATGCGCAGTATCAACTCCTCTCAGTCATAAACCACACCAAAAAATATGTGGTGTTTTTCTAAAGGAGCAGCATAACTGAATATATTATCCCTAAATATTTGACATTAGCAGAGATGGCTAAAAATAAACAACAAAGGCAAAGATGCAACAACCACAAGCTCATCTAATAATAATTCAAAACATCAATTATACTTCAAATCCTGAAATCAAAAGCAAATATCCATTGTACAATTAATCTTTCAAAGGGTATCACTCCAATATAAATTGATCATATTAGCCAAGAGAAGTTTGCTATTAATATTTCTATCACTAAAGAGCTCACTAACCCAAATTTCCCCCTTCAACTCCTTTTCCCCTTTCACTTAAATAGCTTTCTGAGTGCAGCTGATCTGCATCAGAAGCCAAAGTACAAACAATAAGTGATTATTATTCACTTTCCCTGACAGGCTGCCCACTTCCTACCTCTTTGGAAAGCAACAACAACAAAAAAAAGCAGAGTCATTAACATGGGTTTTTGAATGAAAGGGGTTGCACTTGCTCAGGGTTCCTGAGGCAGCCTGGCCTGGGGACAGGGCTGGCAGGAGGAGGCAGGTGGCCAGGTCACTGGCCACAGTAAGGCGGGCAAAGCTGTGTGGCTTCACACTCAGGCGTCTTGTCATCAAGAATAGTAGTCATCGCTGCCATCCCTGGAATAGTTGCCATATGCTGAGTGCCATACACATCCTCGGAACCCTTAAGATAATCCCGAATGACAGGCCATCAGCTTTTTAAATTACAGACGAGAAAAATAAAGCTCCAGAAGGTCAATGCGCCAAGGTCACACAGCCAACAGACAGCCGTCTCGGAATCCCACCTGGCAGCAACGCCCACTGCCCAGGCGTCCCTCGGCCCCAGCACCCATGGTGGAGGGTCGGGAGCCTGTGGACAAGGGTTTCCACCAGCATGGCCACTTGCTTGCTGTGTGGCCTCGGGAAATCTATGTGGTGCTCTCTGTGCCTTGGTTTCCTCATGGTGAATGAATTGCCTGCAGTGCTTTTGGCCACACAGGTGGTTAACGAGAGTCCAAAGTACACAGGACAGTGCCCACCCGACAGCAAGCGTTTCTGGTGGTTACTACAGTAGGTGGTCTGTTCTGCTCAGCGTGGCCCACGGGTGCTTCCAGACAGGCTCACACCCATTATATCTCCTATAAATTTAGTTTTTAGTCGGGATGAGATTAACCTTGTTGTTTTTTAATATGAACACTGGAACTTCTATCCATCTGGCATGGAAAAATTAAACAATGTAATGTAAGCAAGGAATTTTTAGAAACCACGTCATTCAAAAAAATGTAACTGTCATAAACTAAAAGATATGAGCCTTCTATGCAGCATCCTTTATTCTTAAAACCAGAGATGATAAAGCCTGTATGAATGAATATTCACATATCATGTTTGGAAGGTTTAGGTTCAATTATATATAGGATGTGAAAAGGAAGAGATGTGTTCAGAATATTTAGGGGTCCTTTACAGGACATTTTTCTACAGACTCTTGTGTTTGAAAGAATATAGCTCAGTGTGAACCATGCAACATCTAAACTCCCTGGATAATATTCCTTGCTCAGATTTGAACACCACCATCCATAGGCACCTCATCCTTTCCCCAAACACTAACTTCTACAGCTCTCTGTAGCAAACTGCCTTCCTTAGGTTGAACTTCAAATGAAAAACTGACATATTTTCACTTAATGTGGCACTCCAGATTCATGAACGTTTGATTACATTTTGTAAGGGTATACTTATAAAAAAGCATTAGAGCAGAGTTTTAGGAAAGTAGAGATATTTTATAACATAGTAAGATTATGAACTTCTGCAATCTAGTTAACTAAATCATAAAATCAGTTAATAAATTAGTGAAAAAAAGCAAACCCCCAAATCCCTTTCCATGTATTAAGCATACAATTCAGATAATGCTCAGAGTGGATGCATGTTTAAGGACTTGTCCAGATTAGCAAAGATTATCACCTTTGTCAATGAATGCACTCAGCTGATGAGCAGAGGAAGCCTCAAAGAAATTTGGGATGTTCTGAAGCATCTCACCCTCTTGATGAACAAGATACTGAGACTAAACTCAGAACTTCAGTGCAAAAGGACACTTCATGGCCCATCTGGGGGTCCATTCTTATGTTTGTTTCCGTCTTCCCAAACTTCCCAATTTCTTCAAAGGAAAAGGAAACCATACAGGGGTATTTTAGAAATCCACAGAAGTCAAAGCATGAAGCCTTCTTTCTTTACACTGAAATTTCCCTTTTCATAGATATTAAGGACTGTGAAATCTGCAGAGACTGATTTCCCATCCTCCCCTACGTTTCAAACAAAATTTAATTTTATATTCTACTCTAGCTGGTTCAATGTGCATGTCTAGTTCAACCTAGTTAATGAATGTTATGCACAAAGCAGTGTTTTATTAGCTACTTTTTCTAGCTTGTGCTGAGTTAGACACAGCCCCGAAGAGTATGACAAACCACACAGACAAGATAGGGGCTCTGCAGGAGCTCTAGGGAGGCTCAGGTTCCAGAAGACAGAAAACCCACCTGCCTAAGGATTAGGAAAGGCTTCTTGAAATGTCCTCTGAGATAAATCTTGAGGGAAACATGGAGAGTCTCACAGGTGGGAGTGGGGCAGTAAAGCTGTGGGTGCAAGAAGGCAGTGACGTGAGTGGGGGGATCTCGGAGTGAGCCGGCCCGGGGGGAGACCAGTAGAGTTGGAGGGTTTTCAGGCCACACAGTGAAGGGCTTCAATGTCAGGGTGACAAGTTGGAAGGGAAGCAAGGGTTTCAATCAAGAGAATGCCGTGACCTGTGCTGTGCTGCAGGAAGGCATTTCCCTGCCTATACGGACAGTTCCCTTACTGGGGGATTCCAAGACTTCCAAGCCACGTGGAAAAGTGACGGCAAGAAAATGAGTGAAAGTTGCTGAACCACCTTGTTCAGCCTTGGGGAATCCTAGAAGTTACCGCATGCCACGAAGACCCGCAGACAGGCAAATTTGTTCTAATTTTCAAAAAAGGAAAGAAGATGGAATTAAATACTTGTCTCAGGAAAAAATACACTTATTAAAATTTGATGTTTGTGCATTTAGAGAGAGATTTGCGACTAGTACCTCGAGGGAGTCCAGTACATGCAAATCATGTGATCAACCTGTTCACAACTGGACAGCATGGCACAGCCCACAGGGACACGGAGACTGCGTTTGGCAAGGCTCTCCTGTTTCAACTGCACTTTAAAAGGAAAAACACAGGTTGGAGATCAGGTTTCATGGATTCATGATAGGGTAAACAAAGCACGTGGATAAGAGGATTGATTTCACAGTAGGCGAGGTGTGCTGGTGCTAGAACGCAGAGCTCAGCCCTGCTCAGTGCTTCCGTCATGGCCCAGCAAACAAAGCTATATAAAATGCGTGATGAAACACTGTCAGGCAGAACCTTGAATATGCTGGATGACAAATGGATCTGAGATAATCTCAATAAAACCAGAATGAAGAAGTGTTGAGAACAGTATTAATTTTAAAAGGGACCAAATGACAAGAAGTTTACTTCGGTCCCAAACCCAATTATACAAATGTCAGTTCAGCAGACAGGAGAAGGCAGGACCACTGAGCATTTTGGTCTTTGTGGACACCTTCTATCCGGCCGCCAGGTTTATTTCTGGGCGGCCCTCACAGAGCTTGCCAGAAAGACCCGAGGGGCCAGGCGCTCACTGGGAGGGAGCTATTCAGCCCTGGGAGGAGGAGAATCAGCTGTTTCCAAATTGAGGGGTTGGCAGGAAGAAAAAATCTTATGTGGTATAAAGAGCCAGAAAAAGGTGAGGCAGGGACACAGAGATTGTGTTCACAACAATTTTTTACAAGAGTTTTTGAAAAAGTTGTGAGAGCTGTCAAAAAATGGAACACACTGTCTCTGGCGGTGGCAAGTTCCCTGTCATCAAGTGTCCAAATGGGCCTAAGGGCCCTGCCAGCCCTCTGAGACTAATATGACGTGTGTTGTGTGAGCCTCTGGAGTGGGCTCAGGTGGCCAGCTTCCTGTCCGTGCCTCCCTGGGCGCGGACCCCAAGGACGGCATGCAGGGGTGACCATGAGGTCTTGGCAGGCATGGGCCTCTATGCATGGTGCTCCGCCGAGGGCAGAAACATAGGTCCCTTTCAAAGCCTCGTGTAACCACAGCTATGAGCAGGGTCACTCTGCAGTAAAAAGCTGTGGTGGCTCTAAGGCAATCTGGAAAACAGACCACTACAGGAGGGAGAGAATTTCCTGCGGACATTTCTCTTGAGGGCCCTCCTGCCCACCTCAAAGACTGCACCCAAGCCCCAAGGATCTGGCGAGAACGATGTTTTCAAGATGTAATCAATGCAGCTGTTTACACAGAGCACCTGCTGGGTCAGAGACGGTGGTTGTGTGCAAGATACAGCTGTGACTGGAGCGATCTCATGGCTGTGAGCTCGCAACATTCCTACGGAAGCTACTGCCTTTGTGAAGGACTTGACATGATTAAAATCGGAAAACTAGGCCAGGTGGCCCAGGATAGCTTAGGTGAAAGCCTTTATGAGCTTCTGGCACTGTCCTTTCTCTCCAGGCACCGTCAGCTGTCCTGGGGAAGGACGCATGCTGAGATGTGAAGCCACTGGCACTCCTACTGTGGGAGGTTCCCATTCAGACTGGCTGCCAAGCCCACATGAAGGCTGACCTCTCCTCAACAGAACTGGCAGCCTGTGGGTTGCGGGGCTGCTCCTGGACCGTGTCTCTTAGGAAACTTAAGTTACTAAGTATGAAATGTCTGATTTCCTTAAGCACTATTTGACAGTTGATAGCTCTGACATTTCACTTTGACACTTCTTGTTTTATTTTTATTGTGAAGGTACATCCTCAGTCTTTCAAATGCATGGTTTGGCTTGTGATTAACTTTCAATTTTTTTTTTTTTGAGCAATTTTGTGAAACATAAGTCAAATACATAAGTCAAGAATTCGTGTTACTTATGAATATGAGTTCCATCATGGAACCAATGTAGTGCAGGTAGCTCAAAATATCAACCTAGTGTTTGGGAAGGACATGGCTAATGAACACACAGTACGTCGATGGTTTGAGAAGTTCCATTCTGGTGATTTTAATCTTGAAAATGAGTCACGTGGGTGACCTGAGCCCAAAGTGGATAATGATGAGCTGATAGCTGTAATGGAAGTGAATCCACCTCAATCTCCATGTGAATTAGCAGTAAGGTTTGATGTTACTATTCCAACAATGTTGGACCATTTCAAACAAATAGGCAGATAAAGAAGCTGAATAGATGGGTTCCGCATGAATTAAACAAGTGACAAGAGAAATCATCTTGAAGCTTGCCTTTCTTTGCTGTCACAACATAAAGGGGAACCATTTCTACACCGTATTGTTACGTGTGATGAAAAATGGATTCTTTGTGACAATCACAAGTGTTTGGCACAATGGTTGGATAAACATGAAGTCCCCAAACACAGTCCAAAACCGAATATTCATAAAAAATTGACTGTGTGTTTAATGGGGTCCAGCACTGGTATTATCCACTACAGCGTCATGAAATCTGGTTAGTCGAGTACAGCGGATGTCTACTGCAACCAGTCGGATGAAACGATGAGGATGCTTGTGATTAAGCAGCCGAGATTGGTCAATAGAGACAGGGCAATCCTCTTGCAAGACGACGCTTGACCACACGTCCCACAAACAACGCTGCTGAAACTACAGAGGCTGGACTTGGGAACTCTCTTGTCATCCATCATATTCACCAGACCTTGTACCAACCGACTACCACTTCTTCCAGGCTTTGGACTACTTCTTGCAAGGAAAAATATTCAATTCTCAGTGAGCTGTGGAAAACACCTTTTGCTATTTCATCGCTACTTGCTCTCCAGGCTTCTTCACTGCTGGCATAAACAAGCTTCCATTAAGATGGCAAAACCGTGTCAGTTGTTTAGGCTCATGCTTTAATTGCACTGCTTCTTGTTTGAGATATAATAAACTGAACTTTTGATTTGAAATTGGACATTTCATATTTATTGACCGTATTAAAATAAGATTGAAATCATGAGACGCATCCCGCTTTGTAGTATCTGTAAACAATAGCACATCGAATGTATCAGTTCTATCTCTGAGATTTTAAATTCAATTCATTAGCTGACTCTTTTCTATCAAAAAGTTCCCAGTTATGATGTTGAGAATGGAGGTCCTTTGCTCTTTTGTTTGTTTGTTTTTTAATTGCACATCTGTTCCTAGGGCTTGGCAGAAGACACTGGGAGTGATTCTGAAATCCACTTTGTACTTTCCCAGGAATCTGATCCTGGGAGGGCGCCTAGAGCTGTCAGCAGGAGGGTGCCTTCCCCACCATCCAGGGTCCCTCTGTGCAGCTCACAGCCTGGGGAGACGCCCACAGGGCCCAGCTGCAGACAGCCTGTGCCACCCTGACTCAGGTGGCACCCATGGTGGGTCCTGCAGCGTCTTCTTGGTGGCTCTTTCCCAACCGGCTCCTGAATTCCTCCAGTCATCTGGGACCAAGTGTTCCCCTTAGCTATTTCAGGCAATGATTTCACTTTTGTATAAACAAGAACATTGTCCTCACTGTCATAGCTTGCACCATCTCTCTGATTTCCAACTTTGACAGCAAAATAGTGGCTTTTAATTCTTAAAAGAATGTAGCATTAAGAAAAATTACCCATCCTATGGTCTAAAACAAAACAAAACAAGTCAGATGGGGCTGCCTCCCCCAGCGTGGGCATCTGTTACATAATCTGGCTGTCTGTGATTGAAGGAGATGTCGGAGAGACCAGGCATGGCCGCCCCAGTGTGCTGGGCGGGGGATCAGGATGTGTGTGATTCCCAAGAACAAACCAACAAGAACACAGAGGCACACCCCGACATGTGAGAAGAGCAGGTGAGAGAGAACACGGGCGTGTTTTAGAAATGGATTTTCACTCCTCTTTGGGGCCATGGGAAAGGAGAGAGCAGCGAGAAAACCCAGACAGTTACTAATTGCTGCCACTGGCTAAGTTCTGCTCACTTTCCACGGCCGGAGGAGGCAGGGAGGCCGTCGCAGGCTCCTGTTTTCTTCCCACTGACTCTGGGAGTCAGGAATCCGATCACCTAACAAATTGGCTCACAGACAACACCTGAAAACCTTTTATGTTTACTTGTTCACATATTATTTCAACTATCTTGTTAAACCTCTTTAACAAGCTGAGGGAACAGCAGCGTCCAATCGCAAAGGCGCCAGCACGGCGGGAGGCCTGGGCCTGCTTTCTGAGACGGGCACGTCCTTCCTTTTCACCTTGCTGGAGGGGCATGTTCTTTGAAGCAAAACTAGGATTATAGGTAAGCAAACAGAAAAAAATATGTACAATAACCAATAACATGCTTCTGGTATTAGTGTTTTCATAATTGTTTTTATATACATGGTAAATAGGTACATTTATTTACAGAAATGGGATTTTACTACACATAATTTTTTGACACTTGCCTTCTTTTGCATTAAACAATATATTGTAAAGGGTTATTTTTTTTAACAAATATTTATCCACCCAAATATTTTTTACCTGCTGAGGAGTATTTCACTGTGTGGAGTTACCACTGTATATTTAACCAGTCCTCCACTGTCAGAAGGCCGAGTATGTTTTTAGGACTCTAGACTTATGTTGTCAGGCCAGCCCACTGTCAGGAGAGAGGAGACGTTCCCACCTCCTTAGTCTCGACCAGTCCTGGCTATCAAATGCCCACAAATCAGTTATTCAGAGAAACACAAACTATTTAGGTTCTGAAAAAGCAATGACTACTCAGTTTCTAATACGGCTACCAATACTTTTTGCCTGTCTTCACGGTCTACAGCCAAACGGAGGCTAAATGAGAGGCTAAATGAGAAAGATTCCTTTTTCTAGCAACTACACTGTCAGGAAAAGAGCAACTCTCGGGTCTGCATGCAAAGAAATACTGATTTTACATATGTTAGCTGTAGTTAGTTACTGCAGTTGTTGCAGGCATGATTTGAGAGTTTTGTTTTTATATTTTAAATTATTTTTCAAACTTCCTACACTTTTCTAAATAGGAAAAACAATAGAATCAATGTCTTTTTTTTTTTTTAAGTTTGGGAAAGATCAGGAGTACAGGAGAACATGGGGCACAAAAACCCTTGATGCATTTAGGGCACATGGACAAGTCCCACTTCTTTTTTCACAAAGGAGACCAGCCCATAGATACTGCTGGGCAGATCGCAGAGCCGGCCGTGCTCTGTGGCGGTCTCTGACTGCAGGGCACACGGCGTCCCGGGGCTGTGCACACAGCATCAGACACACACGGAACGTGGGAGGTCAGAATGAAAGTCACACGAATAAGACATATTGTTTCCTATTAAAACAACAGTGGGGGAAAAGTTTTGTGGGGGAGGCTTTGTTGGCTGAAAATACTATTGCAGTGGTTGTGTTGTCATCTCCCCTTCCTCTTCAGACCTGAGCACACCTGGCTGTCCAGGCAGGAGAAGGGAGGCGGCGGGATCCGCGCCCCATCACCTTGGGGAAGTGGTGGTCAGAGTGTGGCCCGCACCATCGGGCACCTGAGGAGCCTGTGAGGACACAAACTCCTGGGCCCGCAGAGCTGGGGTGCAGCACAGCAGTAAACATTTTGACAAGCATCCTCAGGAGGTTTTTTGCAGGTTAAAATTCTAGAACCAGTGATTTAGGCTTCAGAAAGAGTACAGGCTACCCAGCCTCGGGCAAGTCACAATCGCCCTGGCTTCCTCACGAGTGCAAGAGTCCCCACACCCTCCCCACGGCACGGGCACCCCACTCCGCACGGGCGCGGCACACAGCGGTTTCTCCTGACATCTAATCGAGGCAGCGCCTTCCATGACCTCAGGAAGGCCGCTGCTGAGAAACCCTGCCTGCCCTGCGCTGGGCCCTGTCTCCAGGCCGGACACGGACCATGCCAGGGCCCTCACCAGCCACCCTGCAGTCGACAGACGACACGGCATGACACCGTCGCCAGTGTGAAGGAGCAGAGGGATTTCTTTGTCCCATGGAGGCAGTACAGTTCTACTTTACAAACGCAAAAGTGGGCAGCTTGCCGTGACACTGACCAAACTCTGTCAGAGCAGAAAAATGACTTTGGTTTCCCTGGTCTCTGACAAAACGACACTTTCTGTCTTCCTGGAATTAAAATAGCCATAAGCAGAATCTGGCACAGTGGCCTGTGCTGTCTTATTCCCATCAGTGACACCATTTTCATAAAGGAGCAGGAAGCGCGGGCACGGCGCCCACCGCCCGCCGCCGCCACGCCAGAGTAGCTCTGAAAGAGACGTGGGTGCACTTTACAGGATTCTTTATCATTACCAGGTACTTTGATGAATTTAACTGAAAAATTAAAAATTTGAGTTCTGTGTATCAGTGTGAGTGAGAGAAAATTTCACGGAGAAAAGTCTTGCGTGGGATTTGGGAGCCTGGGAGAAAGGGCTGGATTTAGAGCCAGAAAGCCTGGGATTCACTTTTGTGCTTAACTTACCTCAAACTGGAGTTTAAAATTTTCCCCTTCTATAAAAAGTGGAAAAAACAGGGTTCACTTTCTCCTCCTGACCGGGTATTGCTTTACCTTTGTGTGTGTGTGTGCGCGCGCGCCTGTGCTTTTGGGTTTGTGTCTGTGTGGGTGTCGGGTCAGGTGTTAATTCTCTCATGGCGCAAATCAGGAAGTGGCAGCTCCAGAGGATAAACTGGCCCAAACTCCCACCGCCGCAGTGTGCCGGAGCCGAGCCGTAAGCCAGGACTGACCCAGGGAGAGCCATCTAGCATGACAGCTGCTAGCGCTGCTGGGCACCGGCCATGCGGCCTCTCCTCACTGAAGCCCCACGGCAACGCCAGTTACTGCCCCCTTGAGAGAAAAGGAAATCAAGTTGTAGGGAGGGTAAGTGACTTGACCTTTTGAATTATGCATGGTGGTCCCACGAACAAACAGATAGGAAAGGCAATCTGCCCCTGTAGGACAGCACCACATTTCTGGGGCTGACACTTTTACAGCGGGGAGGGAGACTCGAGAAGAAAATGGGGTGTGGAGATGCAGTTAGGAGCAGAGCCTTGGCACAGCCCCTGCAGGAGAGGCCCTGGCACCAGCTTCATCAGCTTCAGGAAAAAGCCGTCTCTGTGTCTTTGCTTTCTTTAACAGATGACAAAGACGAATCTCTTTCTTCTCTTTGATTAGGAGAAATAAAACCAGCAACAGGAGAACCCAAGATAAGACCGCTGGCACTGGGGAGCCCCTGGCCGGCACCTGGGAGGGGTCCTGTGGCTGACACTGAGCTAGGACCCACAATGGTCCAAAGTGCTTCCGCTAAATTCTTTGAGGTTCTTCTGATTTTTTGAAAAATTTGTGTTACCTGCCAAAGATCAGGAACTATTTAGGGCCTGTCAAATAAACACAAATGAAAGTATAATCCCATAGCAATTAAAAGGTGCAGAAATACACCTCAAGCACTATGTATTCATTTCTTTTTACCCTGCTTCTCTCCCAAATGGATCTTCGATGAGCACAGAAATGTGACGTCTCCAGGTGCCCAGCACACGTAGAAAACAGAGGGAGAGAGGGAGTCGCTAGAATGCTCTGTGCTAAGTCCTTCTTCCTACCTGTACTACAGACACCTAGTAGAAAACTCTGCCCCAGAGAGTCTTACTCCTCCTACTAGGTAACCTGCGGTCTCCAACTTAAGGAGTCCCCAAAACTGATATATGGACTGTCCACACCTAGGCCTGTGGAAACTTCTTGACAGCCGGGTGGGATCTCCCGACAGGATAGGTCGGTCTCTCCAGACGGCTGCCCGGCCGTGGGAGGCTGCACCTCTGGGCCTCCGTGCCTCCACCCCCTGCGCCGGAAGAGCAGCACAAACCGCAGGGCAGTGGCGCCTGCACAGGCAGCTGCCTCTCAGTTCCGACCAAGAGCTCTCTCTCCTGAGGATAAGAAGCTGGATGCCTGGTTAAGCCAATTCATTTTTCTCCTCATCAGGCAATGGAAACTCGCCTCCACAGATTAATTTCCAAAGGAATGAATATTATCACCAGATGTCATCCTGTCCAACAGCCCCACTGCAGGAAAAGCTTTTCCATGATAATGGGCAAAACTTAACTTCAACAAGCCAATATGAAGTTCCGCACAATCAGCTCATTTTTTATATGAAAAATGAAGCGCGCGCGTCAGATTGGCTATATCGTGTGTACGTTCTTGGTTGCTGCACTTTTGTCTGCACTGTGCAAGTGACGTCCCTCAGCACCTGTACTCTCTACAAGCCACCAGGGAGAGCTGCTGCACAGAGAGCCCGTGCCATGCTGTGCAGAACCCAGACGGTGCCACTAACTGTGCTGCCCGAGAGAGCCACACAGAAATCAGCCCTCGGATAACAGGCACGAGTCTCATCTCCCTAAATTAAGAAAACTCTAAGAAAAAAAAAAAAAACCAGAAACCAGCCATCAGCTAAAAGTTTCCATCAAAACTAGAATGCATCTAAATACAGTTTTCACCTCAAAAATTACTTCTTCAATATATATAGTCCACAGATATGAACAGAAACGACTGTTTTCAGAAAAGAAGATTTTATAACATCATGAAAGGAAAAGGAAAAGTGAAGCAGAGGTGCAGCACAGCCAGGGGAGAAATTGCTGGTTTTGTTTACTGTTAACTAGGATTAAACTGTGAGACGCACCGTGGAAGGCAAGGATGGATTTGCTAATACGGTCACACGTGACTTACTGATCACTGCACTTTACATATCTTGGCTATAAACTGGCCAGTTAGTGATTCCAAACTACGTGGAATAAATATGACCAACACAACTCACAACACAAAAGCAATTCCATTAAAGAAAAACACAGGAAAATAACTTTTATAATTTCAAACACAGAACGTAGAACCAAAAGAGAAGAAGGCAAAATCTGTCACATCTGCTGACGCTACTGACAAAGTGACATCAGAAGCTTGACCCCAGCATGAGGAGTCCACAGGCATGGATTCTGGAAGGGCCTCACCGGCCCATCCAGCTCTTTCCTTCTCTAGATGTCAGTTGAAGAAAGCAAGACATGCATAGGCTGAATGACTTTCCAAAGTCTATTTTCAGCTTGAATTCTTTTGGTTAAAACAGAAAGGCCCATGTGGAAACACTGGGTGAGTTAGGATCCACATGTGCAGTCAGCCAAGTGAGGGAACTTTGTTCATCTGGGCTTCCGGACTTTAGAACTCAACACTCTAAAATGCTAGCTGTGGAAAGCCTGCCCTATTCCTCATCTCAAATCCCATCTGTAAGTGGACAGATCTTCAGCAACATCACCAAAATTGCATTTGTTATCGGGAATTGCTGGAGAGATGGTGTGTTCACACCTGCCAACTGGTGCCACCCAGAGTGGTGACGTGGGCAGAGCTGTCATCAGCTGCACGGGACGATATCCATCTGCTTGTCATTGTGTTCAGTGACATTTGATACTACAGCCTTGTTTTGAACTAGTGGAAAAGTTATATAAACCTGACTCTATGAAAATATTTTGTGCGATATCTAATTAAAAGTTTTCTTCAAAACCAGTCATAATAATAATGTAATAAATTTAGAACAGACAGTTCTAGGGAACAGAAAACAGATTCATTTCTTTCACTGCATTTGTAGGGTGGGTACAATTTAAGAGTGTTTCAGGCCCAGTTTCTAGGCGAGTGGGAACAATAAGGAAACAGGAGCCTGCGTGGGGCACACTCACCTGCGGCGCTGCAAGCAGGCTTGTGCTGACACTCCTGTGCACACTCTGCCAGCAACTCAGACTAACCTCGACCTCACGGGGGCCGGCTAGTCTCACCCTCCTGGGCACCTCCTGGGCTCCTCAAATACATTTGTAGGACTCAGCAGCTAGTTAAATTGTCAGCCAAAATGCAGAAGGAAGAGAGGGCCAATTTACAAACTGTACCCAACAGAATCATAGCTCCCACTCTCCTCCCACATTCTGTGCTTAGAGCAGGGACCACAGGTAGCACGGAAAGACGCAGGCGGGTTGCATTCTGCAGTTCTCTGCAAGCTGCACGCTGCTAGCTGTTAAGGAGCTGTAAAATCAATTTACAACCGTTTTCTGGCTGTGAGTTACAACTCAGAATTTAGTTTAAAGGAAATAAAAAGAATAAGTTTTCCTTAGGATACTGTTTTGCCAAACTTTAATCGTGTGTGTGTGTGAGATTGTGTACACACCATGGTGTCAGGGTTTGGATAAGATGCTCTACAGCAGTGGCCCCAACCTTTTCGGCATCAGGGACTGGTTTTATGCAAGACGGTTTTCCATGGGACCAGGGGGGCAGGAGGCTTGGGTGGTTACGGATGGTTCAAGCGCATTACATTTATTGCGCAGTCAAACCTCTCTGCTAATGACAATCTGTATTTGCAGCCGCTCCCCAGGGCTAGCATCACCACCTCAGCTCCACCTCAGATCATCAGGCGTTACGTTCTCACAAGGAGCACAAAACCTAGATCCATTTACAGTAGGGTTCACACTCCTGTGAGGATCTACTGCTGCCACTGATCTGACGCGAGGTGGATCTTATGGGGTGATGGGAGCGATGGGGACCTCAGCTCTGTGATGTCCCTTCTGCTTTTAAATCTCCCGAGTGTGAGTCTCCCGGCTGTGCATAGCTCTTCAGAAGGCTGAACTGGCTGCCGAGGAAGCAATTCTACTGTAGTTTAAGCACCACTCATGGGTCTGCCACCAGGCTGGGCCAGGTTCTAGAACACAGTAGGAGCTTATATTACCAAAGAATGGAACTCTTTCCACCAACAGCTCTGGCATTTCTTGCACCATGCCACATGGCCCTGCCCTCTGGCAGGCGATGAGGAAGGGAGCACTGTTGGAGAGAGGTGGGCAGGGATGAGGATGGCCACGTGCCCTCCCAGCCCATCCTCCCTCTCTCCTGTCCTGGCCAGCACCAGCTGCCTTCCCACACAGCTGTCTCTGCATCAGGAACTACTATCACCAGTACCTTTTGAGATGGTGGTTCTCATCACTTTTCACTCCATAATAAATAATTACAGGCGAGAGACTCATGTATCATATCAAAAGGCCCATTTTGCAAAGTTGAGGGTTTCAAAATTTGCAAAGTTTCACCTTCTAAATCCTCCTTTAGAAGGTTAAACTGTGGAAAGAATACTGGCCTTTGAAATAGAAAGGTACAAATATCACCTCTATGGCTTACAACCTGGTGACCTGGGTATAAGCACCTGGTGGGGATGGAACCTCTGGGTTGAGCTGCTGAGAAGGTCACATGAGGTCATGGGGAAGTGCCTGATGCCTGGAAGAACATCATGTATCTTGAAAAAACAAAATTACATTTAAACAACAATGTTATGTATGAAAGTATAATTTGTATTTTATAAACTACCCACACATAGGTTGGGCCCTTGATAAAGACATTTAAAAAATTTAAACAGTTACTACTCATGTATTCCTCAATACACAAGGTCCTCTGCTTGGCATCTCAGGCTGCACGTCTGCGTTAAGCTCTGACTTCCAGTCAGGGTTTAGCATGTGTGTATTTTTAAAAAACTGAGTAAGCCTTTCAAGTTGTAAGATTGGTGGTTTTATAAAATCATATGCTTTTCACTCTTTTACATGCCTTTATATTATGTTTTATCATGTAGTTAGTTATTGTATCTGAATCCTAGAAACTATGGCCAATTTGAGGGAAGCTCCACACAGAACCTTGAAGGAAGGGCTCATGTGGGCAGCAGAGGCCCCCGGCCGGAAGGCCCAGCCCAAGGTCGGGGCTCCTTGGTGGGCGACCTTGACTGGTCGTGGCACCCCTTTGTGCTGCCAGTTTTTCATTAGCAAACAAGAGCTGTATACTTTGGATATCATTTGAAGTCTTTTTTAAAAACAGAAAAAAGACTTGATTATCAAAACTGAAAATGCACATAGAACCCCAGATGAAATGTGAAATAGAGAGCATCGCCTAGGAAGAAGTCAGACCCCGAAAATTGAATTTGAATCTAATCAATCCTTTCAGCAACTTGCAGTTGACAAGAAATAGGGATGCCTGCATGGCAAGTCGGGGGAGGGTCAGCAAAGCAAACCCAGCGCCGGGGTCTCCGCCAGTGCCAGTGATGCTCAGATCACGACTGGACAAGCCCCCAGTGAAAAGACATTTTCCTGACAATTGGAGACATGTCAATGGGACTAGCTGTTAGGAGACATAAGAGATTTGTGGTTAATTTTTAAGTAAGATGATGGCATTGTGATTATATAAAGTCCGTGTTTTTAGACACAACATGAAGCATGGAAGATAAAACGATGTAATTTCTTGGATGTGACATGATTGGCCTTTAAACAGTTCAGGACTGGAAAGATAGATATGGAAGAAAAAAACATTGATGATTTTGGGTTCTGGATATGCATTTGAACACATGTTTTGTATATAATTGGAAAATTTAAAAAATGTAATTGAAAATCCCATTTGAATGGCACCTCCCTGCGAGGGCTCCCTGGCCAGCCCTCCAAGGGTATGCAGAGAAGCACGTGTGAACACGGGCACCACGGTGCTACAAAATCTGGAGTAAGGTAAACACCCATCCACAGTGACAGCCATGCACAAGACGAAGCAGCCATTACACAAGGGTGATTTCCATACGCCACATTTGGAAAGCTCTCAAATAAAGTGAAATTAAGTTAAAAAAAAAAAAGCAAATGGCAAAACAATATGCATCATATGAACTCACTTGTATAAAAATGTAAATAAAACCTAAACGATCCATTTTTATTTGTATATATTTGCATGTAAGATATACATAAAAATCCGGAGGATTCCTCCCAAACTTTTAACAGTGGAGGGGTCCCAGGGGCTGAAAGCGAGGCGCTTGATTTTTACTCTCTAATTTCCTGAAATCATTGAACATTTTACAAAGAGAAGGTATTTTTTTTTTTTTTTTGAGACAGAGTCTCACTTTGTTCCCCAGGCTAGAGTGAGTGCCATGGCGTCAGCCTAGCTCACAGCAACCTCAATCTCCTGGGCTCAAGCAATCCTGCTGCCTCAGCCTCCCGAGTAGCTGGGACTACAGGCATGTGCCACCATGCCCGGCTGATTTTTTCTATATATATTAGTTGGCCAATTAATTTCTTTGTATTTATGGTAGAGACAGGGTCTCACTCTTGCTCAGGCTGCTTTCGAACTCCTGACCTTGAGCAATCCGCCCGCCTGGGCCTCCCAGAGTGCTAGGATTACAGGCGTGAGCCGCCGCGACCGGCCAAGAAGGTATTTTTGTATTGTGTAACTATAGTCAAATAAGTGAACAAATGGAGACAGAAAACAATGATGGACGTAGTGGGGGAAGAGGCAGGGCAGGAAGGGGCCCAGGGGGGCAGGCTGGCTGGTTTCCAGAGCTCAATGTCTTCACAGTCAAAGGGACACGAGTGTGATGGACAACTCTGCAGGTCCACCTGCAGAGGCCTTTCACTCTCCAAAGAAGGCAGTGCCAGCATTGCACACACAGGCTGGCAGCACGGCTGTGGCCCCTCTGGCAGGATGAAGGAGGCTCCTCTAGTGATCACAGGAAAGGCTGCATGACGGGAAGGTCACATGCCCATAGGTACTCCCTGTAATTTGTGCTGTAATGAACTATTACCTGAACACAAGCATGTGCCAGACACTTAATTTGCAAGTGCAGATGCCTGGCAGTTGACTTTAAATTACTCCGCAGTTATCCCCGTGTAGTCTGAACACAGAAGTGCGACCAGGGCTTTATCAAGAGAGAGCTGCACAAAGACAGAAACTGCGGACTGTGCAGCCAGGTTTCTACTGGCAGCGTGAGCCGCACCTGCACTCTGCCTCAGGAAAAGCACTGTGGACATTTGCTGTGTCTGTTTCACAGCCTGGATTGTGCACTACTTCATGGGGTCCTTTGTGCAAAGGGGGCCTCCCGGATCCAACCCTACCTTCAGCGTAGGAACAAGTCGAAGTGGAATTTGGCATTTGAAAACATGATTTCTTTTCAGATTTCTTGCATGGACCTCTCCATTCCCGTCTAGATGCCTCAGGGCTTGTGGGGGCCGCTTATCCAGGCGGGAGGAGTGGGCACTGGAATAGGTGTGGGAAACACCAAGGGAGTGGGGCTGTGTGAGCCTGTGTCTATTACCCTGCACCTGTATCAGGATTTAAGAAAGGAAATGCCATTTCCATCTCTCACCTCCTCTGTGGGTCTCCCTTAATCAGTTACCAACTGATTACACACCACTTGCTTCTCCTCTGGTGACAAAATTAAGAAGGCCCAAATTTATCATATCAGTTCCTCTCCGTGGCCTACGACACAGAGGAAGAGAGGAGAGGAGGGAGGCGGGAGGGATGGAACGCCAGGGCTCGCCGGCTGGCGCGGAAGCTGCTCCGCTTGCCTGCACAGGCTCCCTAGGACGGCGCGCCCGCGCATGCGCTAACGACCCTGCTCGGGAAGTTTCCTACTTGTCTCAACGTCAGTAACAGCGTGTGAGAAAATGCTGGCTCTCTTCCTTCTCCTTCAAAGTTTGATCTTGTTATTAATACTTATAAGAATCAGAAAACCTTGGTGCCGAGGAGACACACTTTGCCATACCTCTCCGAGGTTTCACACAAAGCCCACCTTTTGTGAAAGCACGCTCTCACTTTCGGGCCCAGCAGGAGGCTGTTGGGGTGCTCCTCTAGGAGGCGCCCACGCCGACGCAGGTGTCCCGCAGGGGCGCAGGAGCCTTCCCTGGGGCCGCAAGAGCCCTCCTCCCCGCTGGAACCCCTCCCCGCCGAGCCCCCCCCCCGGGGCGCAGGAACGCCCCCCCCCCGCTGGAACCCCTCCCCGCGGAGCCCCCCTCCCGGGGCGCAGGAACGCCCCCCCCCCGCTGGAACCCCTCCCCGCGGAGCCCCCCCTCCCGGGGCGCAGGAACGCCCCCCCGCTGGAACCC